>CANNZV010002171.1:250695-295976 GCA_947561585.1 Caprella mutica | reverse complement strand
TAAAGTAGCTATCAGTAAAGTAACTACCAGTAAAGTGACTACCAGTAAAGTAACTACCAGTAAAGTAACTACCAGTAAAGTAACTACCAGTAAAGTAACTACCAGTAAAGTAACTACCAGTAAAGTAACTATCAGTAAAGTAACTACCAGTAAAGTAACTACCAGTAAAGTAACTACCAGTAAAGTAACTACCAGTAAAGTAACTACCAGTAAAGTGACTACCAGTAAAGTAACTATCAGTAAAGTAACTACCAGTAAAGTAACTACCAGTAAAGTGACTACCAGTAAAGTAACTACCAGTAAAGTAACTACCAGTAAAGTAACTACCAGTAAAGTAACTACCAGTAAAGTAACTACCAGTAAAGTAACTACCACTAAAGTAACTACCACTAAAGTAACTACCAGTAAAGTAACTACCAGTAAAGTGACTACCAGTAAAGTAACTACCAGTAAAGTGACTACCAGTAAAGTAACTACCAGTAAAGTAACTACCAGTAAAGTAGCTATCAGTAAAGTAACTACCAGTAAAGTAACTACCACTAAAGTAACTACCACTAAAGTAACTACCAGTAAAGTAACTACCAGTAAAGTAACTACCAGTAAAGTGACTACCAGTAAAGTAACTACCAGTAAAGTAACTACCAGTAAAGTAGCTATCAGTAAAGTAACTACCAGTAAAGTAACTACCAGTAAAGTGACTACCAGTAAAGTAACTATCAGTAAAGTAACTACCAGTAAAGTAACTACCAGTAAAGTAACTACCAGTAAAGTGACTTCCAGTAAAGTAACTACCAGTAAAGTAACTACCAGTAAAGTAACTACCAGTAAAGTAACTACCACTAAAGTAACTACCACTAAAGTAACTACCACTAAAGTAACTACCACTAAAGTAACTACCAGTAAAGTGACTACCAGTAAAGTAACTACCAGTAAAGTAACTACCAGTAAAGTAACTACCAGTAAAGTAACTACCACTAAAGTAACTACCACTAAAGTAACTACCAGTAAAGTAACTACCAGTAAAGTGACTACCAGTAAAGTAACTACCAGTAAAGTAACTACCAGTAAAGTAACTACCAGTAAAGTAACTACCAGTAAAGTAACTACCACTAAAGTAACTACCAGTAAAGTAACTACCAGTAAAGTGACTACCAGTAAAGTAACTACCAGTAAAGTAACTACCACTAAAGTAACTACCAGTAAAGTGACTACCACTAAAGTAACTACCACTAAAGTAACTACCAGTAAAGTGACTACCACTAAAGTAACTACCAGTAAAGTAACTACCACTAAAGTAACTACCACTAAAGTAACTACCAGTAAAGTAACTACCAGTAAAGTAACTACCAGTAAAGTAACTACCAGTAAAGTGACTACCAGTAAAGTAACTATCAGTAAAGTAACTACCAGTAAAGTAACTACCAGTAAAGTAACTACCAGTAAAGTAACTACCAGTAAAGTAACTACCAGTAAAGTAACTACCACTAAAGTAACTACCACTAAAGTAACTACCACTAAAGTAACTACCACTAAAGTAACTACCAGTAAAGTGACTACCACTAAAGTAACTACCAGTAAAGTAACTACCAGTAAAGTGACTACCAGTAAAGTAACTACCAGTAAAGTAACTACCACTAAAGTAACTACCAGTAAAGTGACTACCACTAAAGTAACTACCAGTAAAGTGACTACCACTAAAGTAACTACCAGTAAAGTAACTACCAGTAAAGTAACTACCACTAAAGTAACTACCAGTAAAGTGACTACCACTAAAGTAACTACCAGTAAAGTAACTACCAGTAAAGTGACTACCAGTAAAGTAACTACCAGTAAAGTAACTACCACTAAAGTAACTACCAGTAAAGTGACTACCACTAAAGTAACTACCACTAAAGTAACTACCAGTAAAGTGACTACCACTAAAGTAACTACCAGTAAAGTAACTACCAGTAAAGTAACTACCACTAAAGTAACTACCACTAAAGTAACTACCAGTAAAGTAACTACCAGTAAAGTGACTACCAGTAAAGTAACTACCAGTAAAGTAACTACCAGTAAAGTAACTACCAGTAAAGTAACTACCAGTAAAGTAACTACCACTAAAGTAACTACCAGTAAAGTAACTATACCAGTAAAGTGACTACCAGTAAAGTAACTACCAGTAAAGTAACTACCACTAAAGTAACTACCAGTAAAGTGACTACCAATAAAGTAACTACCACTAAAGTAACTACCAGTAAAGTGACTACCACTAAAGTAACTACCAGTAAAGTAACTACCAGTAAAGTGACTACCAGTAAAGTAACTACCAGTAAAGTAACTACCACTAAAGTAACTACCAGTAAAGTGACTACCACTAAAGTAACTACCACTAAAGTAACTACCAGTAAAGTGACTACCACTAAAGTAACTACCAGTAAAGTAACTACCACTAAAGTGACTACCAGTAAAGTAACTACCAGTAAAGTAACTACCAGTAAAGTAGCTATCAGTAAAGTAACTACCAGTAAAGTAACTACCAGTAAAGTAACTACCAGTAAAGTGACTACCAGTAAAGTAACTATCAGTAAAGTAACTACCAGTAAAGTAACTACCAGTAAAGTAACTACCAGTAAAGTAACTACCAGTAAAGTAACTACCAGTAAAGTAACTACCACTAAAGTAACTACCACTAAAGTAACTACCACTAAAGTAACTACCACTAAAGTAACTACCAGTAAAGTGACTACCACTAAAGTAACTACCAGTAAAGTAACTACCAGTAAAGTGACTACCAGTAAAGTAACTACCAGTAAAGTAACTACCACTAAAGTAACTACCAGTAAAGTGACTACCACTAAAGTAACTACCAGTAAAGTGACTACCACTAAAGTAACTACCAGTAAAGTAACTACCAGTAAAGTAACTACCACTAAAGTAACTACCAGTAAAGTGACTACCACTAAAGTAACTACCAGTAAAGTAACTACCAGTAAAGTGACTACCAGTAAAGTAACTACCAGTAAAGTAACTACCACTAAAGTAACTACCAGTAAAGTGACTACCACTAAAGTAACTACCACTAAAGTAACTACCAGTAAAGTGACTACCACTAAAGTAACTACCAGTAAAGTAACTACCACTAAAGTAACTACCAGAAAATGACACGAACAAGAGACACCTCGGTAAGAGCGTAAAGAAGTACATACGGTAACTTACGAATTATCGGTCAGTTCCACATCTTCGGTCATATAAGAAAAAACTATATAATAATTGCATTAAAATAATTAGTATTATATAGTATTTTCTTATGTGACCGAAGATGCGAAACTGACCAATAATTCGTTAGAAAATAAAGTAAGTTTTATTTCAGTGGATACTAAACTTCTGAATTTAATTCATTTTAAAGTAAAAAAATACGAGAAAAAATCCCTATCATCACAGTTATATCTTTTCCAGTGACAATGGAATTAATATTAATATTAGTAAATAGGGTGATTGCATTTGAATTCTATGTACAGGTGAGGAATATTTAAACTACAATATCTTGATCTAACTTGTGAGCTGATTGTTTTCACCCAACTTGTTGATTGTACTAGCCAACATGAGTTGTTCTTGTTTACTAACCATTGTGATTAGATTTAAACTACAAGACGGAAAGGGTTAATTAGTGATCTATACTTTTCCTTACTATTAAATGTCAGTTAATTTTACCCACTAACAGGTTAAGTATACTAACACACGAATTTCTATGTTCAAATATCTAATGAAATTTAACAAATAGCACATACTGTTTATTGCTCGCCTTTTTTCAGTTAATTTGAAAAGCAATGATAATAAATATACTTTATATTAGGTATCATGTTGGTGTACACTGTATATGTCATATCCGACAATAAACATAAACTCACTCTTTATTTCCGACTATATAAATGACTATATAAATTGGCATAAAGTGAAGTTAATGACTAAATAGGTTTTACCCATAGTATTGATAAATAAATATAGTGATAAACAGGGAGGAAATAGATGATGTACTATCAGAGAAAAGAGTCACTGTGATGATGTACTATCAGAGAAAAGAGTCACTGTGATGATGTACTATGAGAGAAAAGAGTCACTGTGATGATGTACTATCAGAGAAAAGAGTCACTGTGATGATGTACTATCAGAGAAAAGAGTCACTGTGATGATGTACTATGAGAGAAAAGAGTCACTGTGATGATGTACTATCAGAGAAAAGAGTCACTGTGATGATGTACTATCAGAGAAAAGAGTCACTGTGATGATGTACTATCAGAGAAAAGAGTCACTGTGGTGATGTACTATCAGAGAAAAGAGTCACTGTGATGATGTACTATCAGAGAAAAGAGTTACTGTGATGATGTACTATCAGAGAAAAGAGTCACTGTGATGATGTACTATCAGAGAAAAGAGTCACTGTGGTGATGTACTATCAGAGAAAAGAGTCACTGTGATGATGTACAATCAGAGAAAAGAGTAACTGTGATGATGTACTATCAGAGAAAAGAGTCACTGTGATGATGTACTATCAGAGAAAAGAGTCATTGTGATGATGTACTATCAGAGAAAAGAATCACTGTGATGATGTACTATCAGAGAAAAGAGTCACTGTGATGATGTACTATCAGAGAAAAGAGTCACTGTGATGATGTACTATCAGAGAAAAGAGTCACTGTGATGATGTACTACCAGAGAAAAGAGTCACTGTGATGATGTACTATCAGAGAAAAGAGTCACTGTGATGATGTACTATCAGAGAAAAGAGTCACTGTGATGATGTACTATCAGAGAAAAGAGTCACTGTGATGATGTACTACCAGAGAAAAGAGTCACTGTGATGATGTACTATCAGAGAAAAGAGTCACTGTGATGATGTACTATCAAAGAAAAGAGTCACTGTGGTGATGTACTATCAGAGAAAAGAGTCACTGTGATGATGTACTATCAGAGAAAAGAGTAACTGTGATGATGTACTATCAGAGAAAAGAGTCACTGTGATGATGTACTATCAGAGAAAAGAGTCACTGTGATGATGTACTATCAGAGAAAAGAGTCACTGTGATAATGTACTATCAGAGAAAAGAGTCACTGTGATGATGTACTATCAGAGAAAAGAGTCACTGTGATGATGTACTACCAGAGAAAAGAGTCACTGTGATGATGTACTATCAGAGAAAAGAGTCACTGTGATGATGTACTATCAGAGAAAAGAGTCACTGTGATGATGTACTATCAGAGAAAAGAGTCACTGTGATGATGTACTATCAGAGAAAAGAGTCACTGTGATGATGTACTATCAGAGAAAAGAGTCACTGTGATGATGTACTATCAGAGAAAAGAGTCACTGTGATGATGTACTATCAGAGAAAAGAATCACTGTGATGATGTACTATCAGAGAAAAGAGTCACTGTGATGATGTACTATCAGAGAAAAGAGTCACTGTGATGATGTACTATCAGAGAAAAGAGTCACTGTGATGATGTACTATCAGAGAAAAGAGTCACTGTGATGATGTACTATCAGAGAAAAGAGTCACTGTGGTGATGTACTATCAGAGAAAAAGAGTCACTGTGATGATGTACTATCAGAGAAAAAGAGTCACTGTGATGATGTACTATCAGAGAAAAGAGTCACTGTGGTGATGTACTATCAGAGAAAAAGAGTCACTGTGATGATGTACTATCAGAGAAAAAGAGTCACTGTGATGATGTACTATCAGAGAAAAGAGTCACTGTGATGATGTACTATCAGAGAAAAAGAGTCACTGTGATGATGTACTATCAGAGAAAAGAGTCACTGTGGTGATGTACTATCAGAGAAAAAGAGTCACTGTGATGATGTACTATCAGAGAAAAAGAGTCACTGTGATGATGTACTATCAGAGAAAAAGAGTCACTGTGATGATGTACTATCAGAGAAAAGAGTCACTGCATTATGTTAACTTCACAAATCACAGTTTTCTATTTTTTCCATAATTATGAAATCTTACAAATTTGTTGTCATGCACCCTGACCAATTTTAAAATATCTACAAGCATTGCAATTGTTAAAGTCTCTTTTTAGAAATAGGAAATCAGTAAGCTGTTAAAAAATCATTACAAATACATTTTTTTACCTCACTCTGTACCTTTTTTAATAGATTAATTAATACTTTAGGATATATAGCTTAAATAGAAAGACGGTATCCAACATACAACCATTGGTCATAAAATTCATTGTCAGGTCCAGGTTTTCCACCCTTATCCTGATGATGAATAGAAATCTTTCCATTCGAAAGCTTAAAAACTGATAAAACCTTCAACGCAGAGTTTAAATAACCTCTGATAATACCATACTTTGCTCTCTATATATTAATATAGTTACTTTAAATACTTAGTGCTCATTTCTTCCTGTTCATAGAAATTAAAACAGTTTACATAATGAGTATATAGCATAGGTAAAGGATAGCAATTGTTATTGAGGCAAAATTGTCCAATTGTTGCCCCTGTTAATATTAAACTTGATGAGATACCTCTGACTTCAAAGATTATTTTATAACAAACTTTTCAACTCTAAACGTATTACTGGCAAAATGAATGTTAACTAACGATACTTTCAGAGTACACTCTACCACTGTATATAACATTATTCTGCAGTAAATATTCCATTGAAAGAAAATTTATAACCTTTTTTCGAAGCTTTACACGAGTTTCTAGATTCTTGAACTCGTTGAGAATTTCTTGGCAACTTATGAAAATCAGGAAAGTTTCCATATCCTCACTGAAGTTATTATTATCTGATAAAAAACCTAGTGAGATACTCTTTCTGGACCTCAAACCTTATGATGTGGAAAAGAGGAACCCTTATAAAAGCAGCAGGTGCATTAGTACATAATGAGTGTATTAGTACCTAATGAGTGTATTAGTACCTAATGAGTGCATTAGTACCTAATGAGTGTATTAGTACCTAATGAGTGCATTAGTACCTAATGAGTGTATTAGGTACATTAGTCTCCTTACGAGCGCGACTGATGCTGATTTTACGTTTGCGGATATTTCTGACATCCTGTGTGTGTGTTTGTACTCAGATAATGTTAGTACGCACTTAAGTGACAACAAAGTGAGTATGGCTAACCTAATAAAATACTATTACCCATTATCTATTAGTTTTAAGACCTCTGTTTTCCTTATATACATAAAGACATCGACTCTGGGATCATCTCTAAAATGAGCAAATCCTCAGTCTGGGTCAGAGCAGAGGAGAGACTTGGCGATTAACGAAGAGTGGTCGGAGCAGTGGCAGATGCCATTCAACACAGGCAAGTGTTGCGTCTTGCATGTTGGACCTTTTTGGTGTGCAGAACGCCCGTTCCACCAACAGCCTCGTTGGATAGCCTGTCTCTCCAACTTAACAGGGAACTGACCTCAGAGGTATTATGATCTCCAAGCTTAAATTTAATGCTCAGTCTGTCGCTGTCGATGGAAAGCTCAAAAGATCCTAGAGTATATCAAAAGGATTTTTACATCGAAATAGGCAAATCGATGATGACCCTTTACAAGTCGTTGGTTTCGGCCACCATTGAAGTATGCCGTGCAGTTTTGGTCACCCACGTACTGATGTGATATGGAACGCCTGAAGCACGTCCAGGCCAGGTGAACCAAGTTAGTGTCGGTGATCAGAAACAAGGGTGGTTATGATAGGCAGTTGCAAGACCTCAACCTTGTAACCTTTGAGCAACTTTGACTCCGTGGACAATTTATCAAGACCTACAAAATCATCAGGGGTCATAACCAGCCTTGACCCCAGAACTATCTTCTCGTTCAATATGAACTCGACTCGAAACCATAGTTACAAGCTGGATGTTGCACCACGATTTCGCACGAACAAGTTCCGGGACTTGATGACAGTGAAGGTGTGTCGTGTTTGAAAAGCCCTTCCAAAGGAGCTGGGCATGGGATAGTTCATTACTGCTGAAGAGGAATTCTTTCCTTCAGAGGAGAGAAACCCCGTAGCCTTCCTGTGGTGGGAGAAGTTGAGGTCTCATTACTACCACTATTGACTATGGTGTGTGTTTGGTGGTATTGTGAGGCTGAACTAATCCGGGAAAATCCTGAACCACGAAATGATCTCCCATATCCCTGTGTCAGGGTGTTTCTATCCTCCACTTGTTGAGATTGCTTCCTAGGGTTCAGGTGGGGGGTGGGGGGGGGGGTGATCCACGATGAGTCTAAAACCCTGACTCCTCTGGTGGTGAAGCCTGTGTGCCAAGTCCTACACCTGGTGCATGGGATGAGATGAGATTGGGAGAGGGTCAGAAGTGTGCACTTACTGCACTGGGATCACCCTCGGATGGGTATATGGTGCCTTCAGTGTTATCACTTTTCATTGTACTCTATTCCCTCTATATTCCATTACCTCTCCATTACCTGTCCATTCCCTCTATATTCTCTCTCTGTTACCCTCTATTCCCTCTCTATTCCTTCTCTATTCCTTCTCTATTCTCCCTCTATTCCCTCTCTATTCCCCCTCTATTCCCTCTCCATTTCCCTTCTAATATCATAAGAGCCTTCAACTCTATTTGTACTCTTTACTTGTTTGTTCATTGTACCGCTATTAACCATTACAGTAATTATTGTCAGTAACAACCATCTGATTGTTTGCATATTTATCATTATTGGAATAGGCTAAGTTATGAATTATCGGTCAGTTTCACCTCTTCGGTCATAAAAGAAAAAACTATATAATAATTATTATTTTACTTTTATTTTAATTATTATCCATGATACTTTCAGGTATCATGGATAATAATTGCAATATAGCAATAATTATTACATCTTTTTTTCTATGATGGAAGATGTGAAACCTACCAATTATTCGTAATTAACTTAAAAATAATCTTTTAACGGTTTTCAAATCAACACATTATGTACTTAAATTGAACTCAATATAAAAAGAACTGCAATTAACTTCACTTCCAATGGCATCTATCACTTTTGTACTATATCAACACTGCCATATTTTCTAACTGCCTTTTCATTTTAGTCAGAGACACAGACGTACCCTCTACCACTACACAACCTGTACTGGTGGGTATAGTGGTAGATAGAGTATAGAGGGGAACCAGTAACCAGACGCATCCTTTGCTGTCCTCGGGACATTATCCTAGGAATACCTACTGGTATTTATTCCTTCATTATAATAATGTATTCCTTTACCCATTAAATTTCAAATAATATTCTTATGATATTATTTTGAAAAGCATTTAGTTACTAGTTTAGAAAAGGTATGTTTATAATGTTTGTTTTACAATGGCAGAAAAGCAGTCAAATTATCGCTATTGACAATCAGCCAATAGGGACTCGCCAATTCATGACGTCACGTTTCTACACATATATATTAGTGCCTATATATTGGAATAACCCGTGAGAAATGTACTTTAGTATTTAATACACACTAGTATTTAATATTGTGTATAAAATGTAATGGTATGAAATTATTGAAATATATACCAGGGTATTGACGATTTTTGTTGTAAAATTAAAACAAGACTTCTGACGAATATTTTTAAATTAAATGTGAAAGAAATGCAATAACTGAGATGTGACACTGCGTCCTTTGACGATTGCGCCATTGTGCCCTTTGACAATTGCGCCTTTTGACAATTGCGCCATTGCGCCCTTTGACGATTGCGCCTTTTGACAATTGCGCCACTACACCTTTTGACGATTGCGCCATTAGGCGATTACGACGTTGCGCCAATTTTGTCACTAATCTCATTGACGAGGTTTGAAAGCGTCCCTCTCCGTTAACATCAAATATTCATTTCCAATTCACAATTCATTTTATCGAAGTCTCTGCCTAAAATCATTTTCTATGATATCTTTTTATGGGATAACTGATGCTGAGCAACTGAGATGGCGCTTTAAATGCCACTGCGTCACGTGACTTCAGTGTGACGCGTTTGCCAAAGATTTACAGTGCGTCACAACAAATAGAACTAGACATGCATTGTTTATTTTATCTTTGGTAACAAATATATATTTTGATTAAGTCGTTAACACGAACTTTTGATAATCAGTGTGCTATAAAAACAATTCTTTGAAATTGTTTATAAAATGTATCACTGCAATATTTTTTACTAAAGAATTAGGATATTTTTTAGTTGCGATAATAGGTATAGCTCATATATTTAATTTCTTTGATATGTTACGAAGGATATCACTAGAGTAATTCTCATTCATTTCAGTGTTCCAATATGTAATTAATTAATATGGTAGATACATTTGGAAGATATATCTGAACTAATTAATTAATGTACAAGTGATTCATTTTAACAATGGGCTATTATTCTTCTAATAGGTTAAAAAGAATATATTATTCAGGCCGTGACAGCAATTCTTTTCCGCGTTTCAGATAAGTTTCTAACAAGTGCAGCAGTCCGTCTGTCTGTCTGTCTGTCTGTCTGTCAATCACTCTACCTTCAGATGGGCGTTGGCCAGCCTCGCTCTTTTTTCTTCCGTTAATCATTAATTACGGTAAATAATATATTGTGATTATTAGATCTTCCGGTGGAAAAAAGGTCTCTTTTTCCTGATAATACCAGTGGTTGGTATTTGATGTGTATCAACACCATTGGTCGGTATTCCGGTGAGTCAGTCATCTCTGTTGACCTTTATACTTGTTTGTTATTAAGAAAAACAAACAATGTGTTACTTACCCAATGCGATTAGTGCTTTGGAGTAAGTGCTCTCTTTTAGATGTGGTGTTTTGTTGTTGTTAAATTACAGGTGACTCTCGGAACTCTCCTGAGAGTCGCCAAGAACTAGGCCAAGTCCTCCAGCAGCTCCCTAAAACTGCTCCGCAAACTGTCCCTCCTCACACACTCCTCCAGCGCCAAAGTCTGCACTCCGTCGTCGCTTCCGCCCTCGGCTGGTGTCTTCATCAATCTAACCAGGTCAACAGTCTACCCCCTGATCAGGTTCTCCTACCTACTCTCTCTGACTCCTCTCTCGTAACTCTTACGAATGGCAGTATGTTGCACCCTAGCTCTCCACTCCCCTAGCTTTCGTCCTAGGTATAACTGCTTCAATTGTGCTCCCGACCAGCTTCACCTGCCTCTGCAGCATATCCCCTGCCTCTCTCGCTTTTTCATCTGCCAGATCGTTGCCATGCAGTCCACTGTGCCCCGGCACCCGCACCTTCACATGCACGCTGTACTTGTTCGTCATGAGTTCCACCCTCACCCTCCTGCTCCACTCTACCACCTTATACACCTCTCTCCTCCACTTAATCCTTACGTTTGTCCTGCACCGCCACTACAAAATCGTCCGCCTCACCGCTGGCGATGCAGATCACTAACAATGTCGGTGAAAGCACTGCCCTTGTGGAAATACTCTCTTCATGCTCTCCGTTCTGCCCTCCGTCTCCCATAACCTCACTCTCGTCTGTCTGTTCATCGTCCATTCAAGGTATTTCTCCAAAATTTCGGCATGCAACATCTTCTGCTTCGCCACACCGCCTTTCTCTTATCATCCGCGTTGGAATAACTGTTCCTGCTGCATCGCTGATGATCTTCACCATCCTCTTGTACTTCTCTTCATATCTTCTATCTTCACCAGCTTAATCATCTTCGCCACCTTCTTCAGCGTCACTACCCTGTTCCTCCATCTCACTATGATGGGCAGGTGGTCAGACTGGAGGTCATTGATCACCTCTCAATCATTCTACTCCTCCGGGGCGCTGCCCTGTCCTGCTTGTTCTCCCCAGAAACCCATGTAGATGCTGTACTTTGTATATTCTGTACTTTGTATATTCTGTACTTCACAAAATATTCTGTACTTTGTAGATGATGCACTCTGCAGATAGTGTACTTTGTAGATGTTTTGATATAAAAGAATACTATATTTAATAGTGTGGAAACGTCATTGACTATTATTTTAAATAGTATAAACAAATAATGTATTAAATAGTGTGAACTAATAGTACATCAAATAGTGCATCAAATAGTACATCAAATAGTACATCAAACAGTACATCAAATAGTGCATCAAATAGTGCATCAAATAGTACATCAAATAGTACATCAAATAGTACATCAAATATCACATCAAATAGTACATCAAATAGTACATCAAATAGTACATCAAATAGTACATCAAATAGTACATCAAATAGTACATCAAATAGTACATCAAATAGTACATCAAATAGTACATCAAATAGTACATCAAATAGTACATCAAATAGTACATCAAATATCACATCAAATAGTACATCAAATAGTACATCAAATAGTACATCAAATAGTGTTCACTCGTTATTCAGACAATGCCAAGTGTTATTTTTTTCTTTGTTATTTTCAGTGCCAAATAATTTAACTCTCCACTAAAAAGCTTGCATTGATAATCTAGATTGATTATCTTCATTTCCTATCTAAATAATTATATTCATATACAAACATCATGATAGATTATTGAGGAAAACTCTAGACACTATGATATGGCCTATTTTTTAGACAGTGTGTCCCTTTCTGCCAATGTATCGTTTGTGCAATCGTAAAGCTTATAAATAGAAACTCATTCCTTTTTATTTCTATTTGCCCCGAAAGAAAATACGAACTGAAACATTTCTGCCGAAATGATGGGCTATTTTATTTTCCTTATAGCATTTTCTGTGTGAGTCCTGATAATACACAGAAATTACATTATTGGGATACTGTGTGGATGCCATTTGGTGACTCTGTGTGGATGCCATTTGGTGTTTCTGTGTGGATGCCATTTGGTGTTTCTGTGTGGATGCCATTTGGTGTTTCTGTGTGGATGCCATTTGGTGTTTCTGTGTGGATGCCATTTGGTGTTTCTGTGTGGATGCCATTTGGTGTTTCTGTGTGGATGCCATTTGGTGATTCTGTGTGGATGCCATTTGGTGATTCTGTGTGGATGCCATTTGGTGTTTCTGTGTGGATGCCATTTGGTGATTCTGTGTGGATGCCATTTGGAGTTTCTGTGTGGATGCCATTTGGTGTTTCTGTGTGGATGCCATTTGGTGATTCTGTGTGGATGCCATTCGGTGATTCTGTGTGGATGCCATTTGGTGATTCTGAGTGGATGCCATTTGGTGATTCTGTGTGGATGTCATTTGGTGATTCTGAGTGGATGCCATTTGGTGTTTCTGTGTGGATGCCATTTGGTGTTTCTGTGTGGATGCCATTTGGTGTTTCTGTGTGGATGGCATTCGGTCATTCTGTGTGGATGCCATTTGGTGATTCTGTGTGGATGCCATTTGGTGTTTCTGTGTGGATACCATTTGGTGTTTCTGTGTGGATGCCATTTGGTGATTCTGTGTGGATGCCATTTGGTGTTTATGTGTGGATACCATTTGGTGTTTCTGTGTGGATGCCATTTGGTGTTTCTGTGTGGATGGCATTCGGTGATTCTGTGTGGATGCCATTTGGTGATTCTGAGTGGATGCCATTTGGTGATTCTGTGTGGATGTCATTTGGTGATTCTGAGTGGATGCCATTTGGTGATTCTGTGTGGATACCATTTGGTGTTTCTGTGTGGATGCCATTTGGTGTTTCTGTGTGGATGCCATTTGGTGTTTCTGTGTGGATGCCATTTGGTGTTTCTGTGTGGATGGCATTCGGTGATTCTGTGTGGATGCCATTTGGTGATTCTGTGTGGATGCCATTTGGTGTTTCTGTGTGGATGCCATTTGGTGTTTCTGTGTGGATGCCATTTGGTGATTCTGTGTGGATGCCATTTGGTGTTTCTGTGTGGATGCCATTTGGTGTTTCTGTGTGGATGCCATTTGGTGTTTCTGTGTGGATGCCATTTGGTGTTTCTGTGTGGATGCCATTTGGTGTTTCTGTGTGGATGCCATTTGGTGTTTCTGTGTGGATGCCATTTGGTGTTTCTGTGTGGATGGCATTCGGTGATTCTGTGTGGATGCCATTTGGTGATTCTGTGTGGATGCCATTTGGTGTTTCTGTGTGGATGCCATTTGGTGATTCTGTGTGGATGCCATTTGGTGTTTCTGTGTGGATGCCATTTGGTGATTCTGTGTGGATGCCATTTGGTGTTTCTGTGTGGATGCCATTTGGTGTTTCTGTGTGGATGCCATTTGGTGATTCTGTGTGGATGCCATTTGGTGTTTCTGTGTGGATGCCATTTGGTGTTTCTGTGTGGATGCCATTTGGTGTTTCTGTGTGGATGCCATTTGGTGTTTCTGTGTGGATGGCATTCGGTGATTCTGTGTGGATGCCATTTGGTGTTTCTGTGTGGATGCCATTTGGTGATTTTGTGTGGATGCCATTTGATGACTCTGTGTGGATGCCAATCAGTATACCTGCATATAGTTATAATTTATTAATAATATTAGCAAAGTATTTTTTTTAATATCACATACAGCACTAGCGTCACTTTTCTCTCCTGTTTCTCACATCACTAACATTTATCACCCATATAAAATGGTCATATTACAGCCAGTGTAACTTCTCACTAGATAATAAATTATGGGATTCTTTTAACTGATCAAAAGCACCGAAAAACACACACTGACAAACACACACACAAACACACATACAAACACCTACACACACATACAAACACACATACAAACACCTACACACACAGACAAACACACACACAAACACCTGCTGCAACTCTAAGTACTATCGCCTAAAGAAGTTTCTGCTTCATAAATTAGATCATGGTACCTAGATGTCAAGGTAGTGACTTTAGTTGCCACTCCTAGTTTGAAAGTAGCTATAATAACTAATGTGCCTATTGTTAATGTTATTGAAACTTGATGTTAGTAAGTGAATTCAAAATACTATATAGTTTATCCTTATTAAAACAAAGTGAGTTTTGAATTGGTAGTACCTACCTGTAGCAATGAGTTACAGTTACTACCTGTGTTTTGTATATGTTATTATAAGTTATTCAGGGTATTAATTTTCTCTGTCAAGTTAATTAAAATGTTCATATAGATATATATTTATGAACCAAGTAATGAGTCGGAATTTCAAAATGTGAATTGATGTACCAACATATAGGTAAGTGAAAATATTTAAAATACCAATATATAAAATTTGAGAATTCTGTATAATACAGTTTAAGATATACATATATTTATAGCAAGCACATATTGTAGGAAAATATACTTTACATTACGTCTATCTATACTTACAATGCTCAATATTATATTTGTTCCTAATTAAAACCCTAGCAAAAATATTTATTTATAATTATTTTGGTAAAATACATACCTAACAAAAGATAAATATTGAAATAGGTAGTGAAAAAAGAACTTGTGAAATCCAAAATGAGTATATATTTTATTTTCAATTTTTTGCCATAGTCTTTGATTGGTGCAGGTTTGAGGGACGTCTTGCATTGATCTGTCTGTTCAAAATTCATCACATATTTCTATTGAGATTCAACTCTGGTGATTGTCTGGACCATTTTGAAACTTGAATCCCATATCTTCGAGATATTTCTGTGTTGCTCTCACTGTATGTCTTCTATCAATATTCTGCTGAAACTGCCAATCATCTGAGAATCCCATTTTCTCCACAGACTGCTACAGGTTATTGTCCAAATACACCTGTAATTTGGCTACATTATTTCTTCCGTTCATTATTTCTATGAACCTATCCCCCCGTAAGGAAAAAATATCCGTATACCATAATACTTTCTCCACAATGCAGAACTGTCAAGGCACCAGACATGGCTTAAATCTTTATCGCTATATCCTCTATTTTGGACTCATTAGACCTTAGTACAGAAAGTAAAGGCATTACGATGTATGGGATGATTAGAACCCTCTCGGTGCAGCTCAGTTTTGATGGTTCTTTCCCTCTCCGAAATTTTTCGTGGAGTTGCTGACCTTGACACGATTTTTTTCTTGTCCCAGCTCCTTCCACTCCTTCACAATGTACCATAGGGTGCTAACAGGATCATCTAAGGTACGTGATGTCCTCTGTAGCTCTTGTGGTCTTCATGGGCCGAAATTATCTGATCCTTAATTCGAACACGGTGTGAGGTTGTTTTTGTTTGTACATGTTGCTTTGTTAGCAGAGGGAGATCTTGTACAAAAAAACCAGAAGTCTTGCTTATAATTTAGCTTGACTTCTAGATGCAATGATTAGTATCTATAGGCAATGAATGTTCTACTGTATAAGAGAAAAAATAAGCAATTTCAGTGCTAAATACTATTTTCACAACCTATTTCAACAAATGTTGAATATATCGTATATATTTAATCTAAAAGTTTCTATTATTTCAATCTATTTCTATAATGTAAAAGTTTAATTTCATTATTTTATTTGATATGTATTATACCAAAGTGATGAAAATAAGAATTTTTGTTCTGTCTAAATACTACTTTCAAGTCAGGAAAAATTACACGGTTATATTACACTGTATAGTTACAGTGTAGTACCAGTACCATTACACAGTATAGTTACAGTGTAGTACCAGTACCATTACACGGTATAGTTACAGTGTAGTACCAGTACCATTACACGGTATAGTTACAGTGTAGTACCAGTACCATTACACGGTATAGTTACAGTGTAGTACCAGTACCACTACACGGTATAGTTACAGTGTAGTACCAGTACCACTACACGGTATAGTTACAGTGTAGTACCAGTACCATTTACACTGTACATATAGTTACGTACACCAATTATTTACTTCAATTACCTATAACGGTAATTGATAAAATGTTACCTCTAAGTCATCCCTTTGAAACTAGTACAATTTAGTACACTACATAATGTGGCACACGGTAATAGAGTATTTACCCTAGTTAGAGTGCACATATTAGTACTTAATGAGGACGGAGTGATGCGGTGGTACTGACGACAGATGCCAAGGATATATATTCTGTGTGTAGGTAGTGACACTAGTGTAGGTAGATGTCACTAGTGTAGGTAGGTGACACTAGTGTAGGTAGATGTCACTAGTGTAGGTAGGTGACACTAGTGTAGGTAGATGTCACTAGTGTAGGTAGGTGACACTAGTGTAGGTAGATGACACTAGTGTAGGTTGGTGACACTAGTGTAGGTAGATGTGACTAGTGTAGGTAGGTGTCACTAGTGTAGGTAGGTGTCACTAGTGTAGGTAGATGTCACTAGTGTAGGTAGGTGTCACTAGTGTAGGTAGATGTCACTACTGTAGGTAGATGTCACTAGTGTAGGTAGGTGTCACTAGTGTAGGTAGGTGTCACTAGTGTAGGTAGGTGTCACTAGTGTAGGTAGATGTCACTAGTGTAGGTTGGTGACACTAGTGTAGGTAGATGTCACTAGTGTAGGTAGATGTCACTACTGTAGGTAGATGTCACTAGTGTAGGTAGGTGTCACTAGTGTAGGTAGGTGTCACTAGTGTAGGTAGGTGTCACTAGTGTAGGTAGGTGTCACTAGTGTAGGTAGGTGTCACTAGTGTAGGTAGATGTCACTAGTGTAGGTAGGTGACACTAGTGTAGGTAGGTGTCACTAGTGTAGGTAGGTGTCACTAGTGTAGGTTGGTGACACTAGTGTAGGTAGATGTCACTAGTGTAGGTAGGTGTCACTAGTGTAGGTAGATGTCACTACTGTAAGTAGATGTCACTAGTGTAGGTAGGTGTCACTAGTGTAGGTAGGTGACACTAGTGTAGGTAGGTGTCACTAGTGTAGGTAGGTGTCACTAGTGTAGGTTGGTGACACTAGTGTAGGTAGATGTCACTAGTGTAGGTAGATGTCACTACTGTAGGTAGATGTCACTAGTGTAGGTAGGTGTCACTAGTGTAGGTAGGTGTCACTAGTGTAGGTAGGTGTCACTAGTGTAGGTAGGTGTCACTAGTGTAGGTAGGTGTCACTAGTGTAGGTAGATGTCACTAGTGTAGGTAGGTGACACTAGTGTAGGTAGGTGTCACTAGTGTAGGTAGGTGTCACTAGTGTAGGTTGGTGACACTAGTGTAGGTAGATGTCACTAGTGTAGGTAGATGTCACTACTGTAGGTAGATGTCACTAGTGTAGGTAGGTGTCACTAGTGTAGGTACGTGTCACTAGTGTAGGTAGGTGTCACTAGTGTAGGTAGATGTCACTAGTGTAGGTAGGTGACACTAGTGTAGGTAGGTGTCACTAGTGTAGGTAGGTGACACTAGTGTAGGTAGGTGTCACTAGTGTAGGTAGATGACACTAGTGTAGGTAGATGTCACTAGTGTAGGTAGATGTCACTACTGTAGGTAGATGTCACTAGTGTAGGTAGGTGTCACTAGTGTAGGTAGGTGTCACCAGTGTAGGTAGGTGACACTAGTGTAGGTAGGTGTCACTAGTGTAGGTAGGTGACACTAGTGTAGGTAGGTGTCACTAGTGTAGGTAGATGTCACTAGTGTAGGTAGATGTCACTAGTGTAGGTTGGTGACACTAGTGTAGGTAGATGTCACTAGTGTAGGTAGATGTCACTACTGTAGGTAGATGTCACTAGTGTAGGTAGGTGTCACTAGTGTAGGTAGGTGTCACTAGTGTAGGTAGGTGTCACTAGTGTAGGTAGATGTCACTAGTGTAGGTAGGTGACACTAGTGTAGGTAGGTGTCACTAGTGTAGGTAGGTGTCACTAGTGTAGGTTGGTGACACTAGTGTAGGTAGATGTCACTAGTGTAGGTAGGTGTCACTAGTGTAGGTAGATGTCACTACTGTAGGTAGATGTCACTAGGTTAGGTAGGTGTCACTAGTGTAGGTAGGTGACACTAGTGTAGGTAGGTGTCACTAGTGTAGGTAGGTGTCACTAGTGTAGGTTGGTGACACTAGTGTAGGTAGATGTCACTAGTGTAGGTAGATGTCACTACTGTAGGTAGATGTCACTAGTGTAGGTAGGTGTCACTAGTGTAGGTAGGTGTCACTAGTGTAGGTAGGTGTCACTAGTGTAGGTAGGTGTCACTAGTGTAGGTAAGTGTCACTAGTGTAGGTAGATGTCACTAGTGTAGGTAGGTGACACTAGTGTAGGTAGGTGTCACTAGTGTAGGTAGGTGTCACTAGTGTAGGTTGGTGACACTAGTGTAGGTAGATGTCACTAGTGTAGGTAGATGTCACTACTGTAGGTAGATGTCACTAGTGTAGGTAGGTGTCACTAGTGTAGGTAGGTGTCACTAGTGTAGGTAGGTGTCACTAGTGTAGGTAAATGTCACTAGTGTAGGTAGATGTCACTAGTGTAGGTTGGTGACACTAGTGTAGGTAGATGTCACTAGTGTAGGTTGGTGACACTAGTGTAGGTAGATGTCACTAGTGTAGGTAGATGTCACTACTGTAGGTAGATGTCACTAGTGTAGGTAGGTGTCACTAGTGTAGGTAGGTGTCACTAGTGTAGGTAGATGTCACTAGTGTAGGTTGGTGACACTAGTGTAGGTAGATGTCACTAGTGTAGGTAGATGTCACTACTGTAGGTAGATGTCACTAGTGTAGGTAGGTGTCACTAGTGTAGGTAGGTGTCACTAGTGTAGGTAGGTGTCACTAGTGTAGGTAGATGTCACTAGTGTAGGTAGGTGACACTAGTGTAGGTAGGTGTCACTAGTGTAGGTAGGTGTCACTAGTGTAGGTTGGTGACACTAGTGTAGGTAGATGTCACTAGTGTAGGTAGGTGTCACTAGTGTAGGTAGATGTCACTACTGTAGGTAGATGTCACTAGTGTAGGTAGGTGTCACTAGTGTAGGTAGGTGACACTAGTGTAGGTAGGTGTCACTAGTGTAGGTAGGTGTCACTAGTGTAGGTTGGTGACACTAGTGTAGGTAGATGTCACTAGTGTAGGTAGATGTCACTACTGTAGGTAGATGTCACTAGTGTAGGTAGGTGTCACTAGTGTAGGTAGGTGTCACTAGTGTAGGTAGGTGTCACTAGTGTAGGTAGGTGTCACTAGTGTAGGTAGGTGTCACTAGTGTAGGTAGATGTCACTAGTGTAGGTAGGTGACACTAGTGTAGGTAGGTGTCACTAGTGTAGGTAGGTGTCACTAGTGTAGGTAGGTGTCACTAGTGTAGGTTGGTGACACTAGTGTAGGTAGATGTCACTAGTGTAGGTAGATGTCACTACTGTAGGTAGATGTCACTAGTGTAGGTAGGTGTCACTAGTGTAGGTAGTTGTCACTAGTGTAGGTAGGTGTCACTAGTGTAGGTAGGTGTCACTAGTGTAGGTAGGTGTCACTAGTGTAGGTAGATGTCACTAGTGTAGGTAGGTGACACTAGTGTAGGTAGGTGTCACTAGTGTAGGTAGGTGTCACTAGTGTAGGTTGGTGACACTAGTGTAGGTAGATGTCACTAGTGTAGGTAGATGTCACTACTGTAGGTAGATGTCACTAGTGTAGGTAGGTGTCACTAGTGTAGGTAGGTGTCACTAGTGTAGGTAGGTGTCACTAGTGTAGGTAGATGTCACTAGTGTAGGTAGGTGACACTAGTGTAGGTAGATGTCACTAGTGTAGGTAGGTGACACTAGTGTAGGTAGGTGTCACTAGTGTAGGTAGATGTCACTAGTGTAGGTAGATTTTAAACTTATGTCAACATCCATTTTTCGAGTACGGTGACTGTCCCTTGAGTTTCAATTTAAATTTAGTGAAATTTTTAAATACATTCACTGAAACCTAAATACATTTATTAGGGAACATTTGTAAAAGATTATGAATTAAGTATTTAATATTTGAAGGATTATTAAATTAAATAATTACGCCATCTAACGGTGAAAATATCAAACTCTGTGCGTGCGTTTGTCACTTTTGTGTTCATAATATTTGTCACCAAATCTGTAGCAACGCCATCTAGCGGTACAACTGACTATTTATCCAATTCCTAATTGCATAATTTCTAGAGTGTGTCACAATAATGTATGTCAATTATTTAATGTTACAGAATGTCTTTTATATAATTAAAGTGAATAGATCTAAATAGCCTATTTAGATGTTAATATATGGAATAAACTATGGATATGTTTAGATATAACTCAGCATGTAATTACAATATGTTGTTCAAATTAAATTACGTTTTTAACATTATACATCAATAGCATTCATATTTTATGAATATTGTACAACTTGTCACACAGCCACCACAGAAAACTAAAACCTTTGAAAGAGTTTAGTTGTAAATTATACAGAAAAGTGTAAATTACTTGTCTTAACCAGATATCTTTCTCTACTTTCATTTATTTTCATCTTCCTTTCCTCTTATCTTTCTATCACACTTTTTTCTCTCTTCTTCATATTTCTTCCCTCTCTCTCTCTCTCTCCTCTTCTCTCATTGCTTTCTTATTTGTTCTTCATATTTCTTCTCTCCCTTCCTTCTTCCCTCCCTTTCTTTTTCTCTCCATGCCAGTGCAGCTCACAGTAATGCGGATCAGGAGATTTTTAGGAGATAATTTACGAGAGAAAAAGTTTAAAGAGCTGGTCAAGGTCAGAGGGTTAGCATGACTCAGCGATTTATTTGGTACTTGATTTCAAGGACTTTTCCAGAGTATTTGGTAAATATTTTTAAGAACGATAGAATAATTGTACGATAAATGGTGATAATATTAACAGTTGTATATATAATAGGTAACCATAAACGTTTTTAACTTTAAATAATAACAAATAAATAACAACCTTCACAATAGCATTTAGATGCAATAAAGGTGTTTTTTTCCACATTATAATTTATATTCATATTAACAGTGCCATATATTGACCCGTTCATATATTCTGGCAAGATATGCCCGCACCATTTTCTATCCCTCAGTCACTATAGAGGATGTGAACCATCAGACAGGTAGTTAGGAGGAATCTAGGAAAAATCCTCCGCGGAAAAAATCCCCGGAAAAATCTCGCAGAGCATTATTAGGTCAAGGATTTCTGGGGAATATTTTCAGGGGGTATTTTTCGCGGACACCATTTAATAGTGACTATTTTTTCACATTCAATGGTAATTGATTAGAAGAACGTACGGGAAAATGATTAGATTTCAAAATTAGTTATTTCAAATATATATTCACTAAAAAAATTGAATAACCATATGTACAAGTGATGGATTTAAAATGATAAAATATGAAATGATTTAATGCATTCTTTAGTTTGAATTCTCTGATGTAAATGTTTTAAACTATAACTAACTATTTAATGATCTATTTTGAAGTAATTTAGCTCAGAAATATCATATTAAACCACGGTGTTTACTAAGAATATTTCAGTTACTCTAAGGGACTGGTCACACCCCCTTTTTCACACTGTTTTGGACCCATTTCATATATATCCAATATACGTGACGATTTTGGACCGTTCAAAACGCTCCAAAAACGCTCGTGTGAACGGAAAGTTTATCGAGTCAGAAAAAATTGTAATCATATTGTTTTTTGATAGGTTCATCTATTGTAATTAATGTTCATTTCACAAATAATTAGGTTTAATGTGATTCATACACAATAAATATTAATTATTACACTTCTGAGATTTTGCATCCAATGAAGGGTAAATTACGAATTATCGGTCAGATCCACATCTTCGGTTATATAAGATAATAATAATAATTTTATTCTCATTTAAAGCCAATAAAAATAAAGATTAAATAATCAATATCATATCGTTTTTCTTATATGGCCGAAGATGTGGAACTGACCGATAATTAGCAATTTGCCCTAACTAGTGTTATAACTAATCTCAAAGTGAGAAATTGCCTCTCACTCTGACTAACTAGTAATTAGTGTAAAGGCTCCAATGCAGCGGAAACTAATGCACTTAATTCCAATGCACTTAATTCCAATGCACTTAATTGGTGCTATGGATCTGCAAACATTAAACTCTAACGCTCTCATCTGATACTCTGAACTGTTGTAATTTAATTGATTATCAACATGCAATTAGTTACAGTTAGTTAACTTACTAATTATATTAACATTGGATAAAATCGATCATAAAAAAGTATTTTTTTATTAGTTTTATTGATATTTTATTAGATTATTTTCTGTAACTATTGGCCTCAACTCCACGGTAAATGCTTATAATATTTCACTTACTTTGTGACATTCAATCCAATCTATTACATTAGATAATATTATACATACAAAATAGACTATAAATATTCCGGGAATGGCACCATTCCAACAAAAGACCAAAGCCATTTAGCTTGTGAAGTTTTTAATTCTCTCTTTATTGCTTGGCATCCTTGACCCCATTCCCAAGCAAAATAGGACGCAGTGAGATAATGCTGTCCTACTTTGAAGCTCTAGTGTGTAGTACAGTGTAATGAGCTCAGAACATTAGTTAGACAATCTTTCTGCTCATTCTCTGTCCTCACTATAATGTTGTCTATTTCTTTAATTTTTATTACAAAAAATTGATATTTTAACATACATAGATAAATGATGTGTACTATGCATTATATTTGGAATTAAAATAACCACTCTTTTCAATTATACTATATTTTTATCTTTGAGCCTATACCATATTTACATGTTCGCTACATTCATTTACTTTTAGGTTTACGAGATCTACTTATTTTGAGTTGACTAGTTCTATATATTTTCAATTTTACAAATTTGTAATTATTTATAAGTTTAAAAGAATAATTATTCATAAGTTTGCAATACATAATTATTCATATCTTTACCATATTTAATTATTCATAACTCCAAAACATATAATTAATTATACATTTACCACATATAATAACATTTCCCTCCAAAACAAACAGGAAAAGCGAAGTAATCAAAATGTGAAAATGTGAAGCCTATTTCTGCCTCTCTCTCCAGTCTCATGTTTCATACGGAGATTCCAATCTTGAGATGTGCTTTCAAACACCCACACCCACCCCTCCCTACCCTGTGACTCATGGGAACTCTAGAATGGGACTCTGATTGTTTGTTTGTTGTGATGAAATACAATTATAAAGATGAGTACAAGTAATTATTTATTCAGCATAATAATCTATTCTTATCTTTGTGAACATTGGAATTTCAAATAAATTTCCTGAACCATTTCTATATTTTTGAAGGTACTTGCAATAATAAATTGCCCAGTTTAGACTCTTTAATATTTTCACAAAAACTGTTTTATTTAAATCGTTTAAAAGAAGCACTGCCTATGCTGTTAGATTGTAACATGATGTATCACATTAATACCTCTTCCTTTTCCTCTTTAATCCTGGAGCTGTATGTGGGGAATGAAGAAGAAGGGGGCGGAGCGAACTGTTGTAATTTGGATTATGGATTGTCTTTTTTCATTTTTTACCATGTTTATCATTTTTTTAACGCTACTTGCAGTTTTAGAGGATAGCGCTAGGGTTATGCTCTTCAACTACGAGGTCTTAGATTTCGTGTTAGGTAGGCTCTTAGGCTTCATTTACTATCACCTCTTCATTTTCCTCTTCTATCCGTGAGTGCAGCCACCGGTGCTTGTGTCCCGTTTCGTCACATTCCTTGGTAAGTGACTGCATTCACGGAGTAGTTTTTCTGCATCCTTGAGCATTGTCACTGACTGGTGGTAGGTGACTTTGTTCATGGAGCCACTTTCCTTTCTGACTGCTTCTTCAAGCCCTTTTTAATTATTTTCTTCATCTATAACAAGTCACCATTTGGCTCTGTTATTTTTACTGTTTATTGAGATTCAATCCTTGACTGTTTAAATCCGTTCCCGTTAAGTCAGGAGAACCAGTTTTTACGGCACGTGCTCTCTAGTAGGAAAGGATCTTTTTATAGTTTTCCCAATAACTGACTGAGGTGATTTTAAGACTTTAGTCTTTAACATTTGCTGACATAGGAAATAAAGTAATCTAATTTTCAATCATTTCGAAATTCTATTCAAGGCGAACTCTTAAAAATCCGATTCCTGATGGTTACACCAGAAAAATATCGGAGACTCTTGAACTGTTGTAATTTGGGTCACGCACAGTTTTGTTATATATTGAACAATGTTTATAATTTTTATGACTATAGTTAAATTTGTTTAAGATATTATATGGAAAAAATTTATTTGTTATCATCTCTTTATTTCTTTTCAATTATTGATGGTACAATTGTTTGGCTGGGAATATTCGAATAGGGAGTAGCTTTTCTTCATCCATCAGCAGAGGGTATATAAATAGATTTCTTGGTGGATTTTTTTTTTCAGACGTCTTCATTAATAACGTCCTTTTGACGTCAGCGATATTATACCCAAAAAGAAACTGATTGAAAAATATTTTAGATAAGATTTAATTCAATATAATTCAACTTTCATTTATTTTGTTTTTAGTGAAATGGAAAAAATCACAATACGTCAATAGTTAAGATATAATTTGCCAGATAAAATCAACCAGATTATCCACCGGATTATCCACCAGATTATCCACTAGATTACCCACTAGATTATCCACCAGATTATCCACCAGATTATCCACCAGATTATCCACCAGATTATCCACCATACTATCCACCAGATTATCCACCAGATTATCCACCAGATTATCCACCATACTATCCACCAGATTATCCACCAGATTATCCACCATACTATCCACCAGATTATCCACCAGATTATCCACCAGATTATCCACCATACTATCCACCAGATTATCCACCAGATTATCCACCATACGATCCACCAGATTATCCACCAGATTATCCACCATACTATCCACCAGATTATCCACCAGATTATCCACCATACTATCCACCAGATTATCCACCAGATTATCCACCATACTATCCACCAGATTATCCACCAGATTATCCACCAGACTATCCACCAGATTATCCACCAGACTATCCACCAGATTATCCACCAGATTATCCACCAGACTATCCACCAGATTATCCACCAGATTAGATCAAGATCACGATTAAAAAGATTGCACAAACCAGTGAAGTATTTGCTAGTAAATCATTCCACTTCAACAACCATCAATCCTTGATAAAGCTTTAAATAAAAGTTAATTAGGTATACATTGCTTTTTTATACAAAAGCAAATCTCAATTCTCCGGGATGTATCCGAATCCGTTTATATCTGAGTCTATTGCATTAACTTAATTGAAAACCATTGCTAATGTAACAACAAACTAACACTTTTTAATGGTGTCTACTGTCACAATTTTTGCATAGGCTCAATTGTCTGTGGCACAAAAATAATTTTCTATAGGCCCAATTGTCCTGGGCCAAATTGTCGTGGGCTCAAATTGTAAGTGGGCCCATTTTGTCACTATCGAATCAGGCCGGGGAGTACGCCCCTCCCACTCCAATCCAATTTGACCTCTGACCTAACCTCTTACGTAACTTTACATTTCGTCACTATCTAACGTGTCAGCCACTCTCCCCCATAACCAGCTAGAGTAATTACAGCAATCTTTTTTCTATATTTAAATGTTTTATACATTTTTCCTTCTATGCTATATTCTTCTTCTATACTTTGTCTTTCGGAGCTCTGTGACAGTCTGTCTATCCTCTCTTCCTGTCTGTCTGTCTGTCCCCGTAGCACAATAATAACCTGCCTAATTCCCGTCCTTGACATCTATGGCTGCAGAGTCCCTATCCTTTTGCCCATGGAAAGGCTTTTAGGCCCTCCATATTTAATTGGAGCAGTCTTTGATTTCCATGTGAATCTATCAGCTGATTGGAAGGACACCCTTTCACTGATGGAAAAAAGGACTCACATTCTATCACGCTTGGGAGAAAAAAATAAACTGTTTTGATCCACGCCACAGGTCAGTGTGCTGTGAATGCTTTGGAATTCTGCCTCAATGCATTTGTGAATGTATGCACAATTATTTCCATTACTATATTAAAAGTATATTGTAAATTCGTGGAATGAAATGATTCCAGTTTGGCCTTTCATAAAAAGAATGTTCACCATTCCACTGAAATAGAGTATCACTAAGTTTTTGTTCCACCAAGTTATAAATTGAATGAAGTGAATTATTAGAAAGCAATTGTTTTTATCATTGATAAATGTTGTTATTGATACAATTGAGCTTTTCATTCTGTGTTAAATAATACAATAGTTTGATATTAAAGTCTTAACGTTTCTTTACAATGTGATTGGTTGTAACATTTTCATTAGGTGTGTTTTTACAGAGGCCCCCCAGGGTTTTCATCCAGTAGCTGACTGTGATGATTGGGTTATTGGTTTCGAATTGTTTGTAATTCTAGCATAAATTTTGATTTCAAATGCAAGTTAAAATAATTAAAAACATATACAAGTAAGATATACAAGTTAAGAATTATATTTTATTAATTAATTTAAAGCAATATTTGGAATTATATCAACGGTCTTATAACTTTTTAAAATATTGTATCGATAAAATTTCCTATTGATTTATCCATTACTTTGTATTATATTATTACATTATAAATATCTGAAGAGTAAACCCTTTGCCCTGCAAGAAGAAAAATGCTCATTTTCCGCAGTCACATCAATAAACTGTGACTACACAGTCTCTACACAGTCACACAGACTACACAGTCTAGAGAGACAGTCTCAAGGTCAACTAATAGTCTTTTGCTTGGTTGATAGGGCTGTGAATTTATTGGCTTTAGTTTAATTTCCTGCCAAGTCGCTCTTCAAATTTTTAATGATACATAAAATATACAAAAACTCTGACAATTTAACTGCATCAATAATTTAAATTCTAACTCATCCAATCTAAATACTAAGTACATTTTAATTTACTGTGTCTGCATAAATTGGTCGAAGCCATTCACCATTTAAATTTGAGACTGAGTAAATGCAATGAAAGTTTTTCAAACGTTTTGCATATCAATCAGCCCCTTTGAGACTATAAGAAGCTAAATCCATTTTAATGTACTATAATGGTCTTCTTTGGAAGAGTTTATAGAAGGTGCTGTATGTCTTTAATATAAGTTAAATTGAGATGATGTTCTTGTAACAAGTTCAATATAAACCCGTCTAGCCACCAATCAGAGTTTTTATATCTCCAGTTTGAATTAACATATAAGCTTATTACAGTGGAGGCATATTGTCACATTAGTGTTCTTACAATATTCTATTGAAAATGATAACCAATGCAAACAGGCAGTAATTATTCATGAGCGCTATAATGATTATTTTAAATATCGTATTTTCTAGTGTTTCTCCTTTAAATCTCTAAAATTACTGAAGAGTATTAAATGATAGAGTAAGAGTTCTAAAGGTACTCAAAGAAGAGTACCTATCCTCTTTAGTGGCCATTCTTGCGGTTCTCAAGCGACTGTCTGCGGTAGAAGCAAAAATTCTCCCTTACGATCCCCATCGCGATCGTAAAGTCGTGAAGTTATAACTTTTATTATTCTCTCGTGGAGATTCAAAATCTATTTAGAAATCCCCTGGTATGCAGTAGGTAGTATTTAACTGCAGTAAGAAGTGTCTAACAATACATTAGAGTAAGTGCACGCTCATGATATGGAATCGTGTGTTAAAATAGTGTTTGATTTTTGACTAATGAAACCTTTAAGTGTCAGAAGTCTATTTTCAAGCTTGAAATTGATCACACTTATATTTTACTCCACTTTCCACGATCAGTAAAATCAATGAGAAATCTAATTTATAAACCTTGTTCATCATGATTAAGGTTTTATTCAAGTCGAATATATTATTCGTATACTGGTTTCTTAAAGTCGCATAGAACAATGAAATGGAATGCAAATGGAGAAAATGAACAAGTCTACTCACCTCTTTCTATCAGATTTCTTCTGGTGCGGTGACACAGAAGATTTTCTCTGCCTCATAGAGTGGTGATGGATGGGCCCTTTCTCACTGCCCTCACTCGACTCCTCCTGCTCCTTACTGCCCTCACGAGCCGCTCCTCTCTTGGATTCGAATACCTTATTCGAATCGGAGTTTTGGGCATTTTGTAACGGAACTCGACACCCACACCGCAACACTGAAGCCTTGTTATCGGCTAACTCCTTCACTCCCCGGGGAGATTTTACACTGTTAGAGCGGACGAAAGAGTGTCGTTGTTCATACCTTCCGTCTTTTGATCGGTAGGACCTCACATCCCCAGTGTCCGAAGTGTGTCGCAGATGATTACCATCTTTGTGGCACTTGTTGGCCGAAAGCCGCGCTCTTTCAGTAGGTGAAAGTTTTCGGGCGAATCGTTGCAAAGGCGGCTTTTGAAGCTCGTTCGATTTCTTCTCAGTCGTTTTACTTGAAGAGTTACTAATATTAGAATCATCGAAAGTGACAGAGAATTGCTTTCCTTCTGCTTTATCTGGTGATAGTTTCTTGACGTGGATGATGCTCTTTATTGGCGATGTCTTGACACTTGTATCAAGAGACACGGATCTGTCTATGAGTTTCCTTTGAGTCTTCGCTGTCACCAAATTCTCGCCCTTCTCCTTCGGCAAGGTATGGTACAGAATATCCGTGAAATCGACTGTGTTGTTACCACTACTGT
This sequence comes from Caprella mutica, assembly GCA_947561585.1. Classification (NCBI taxonomy): domain Eukaryota; kingdom Metazoa; phylum Arthropoda; class Malacostraca; order Amphipoda; family Caprellidae; genus Caprella; species Caprella mutica. The sequence continues at coordinate 266,634 of CANNZV010002171.1, read as the reverse complement.
CGGACTTGTGTCTGTACCTTCTAACATCATAACTTCTAAGAACAATATCAGAGGATTTCCTCCTGTGATCCTTTTCTCTGTTTATCTGATCTTTGGCCTGCTTCTCCTGTTGTCCGAAACTCTCCCGCCCCTTCTGTTCCTCGTCGAAGACCCCCATGCAGCAGATGCTCATCAACTGCGAGGAGTCTAGGCCTTTCCTAAGACTCCGACATGGCGGCGTCTGGGTTCCCCCTTTCGAACAAATGGTTGCCAACAATAAACCGTCTCTTTGAATAAGCAAATATCTCGTTTCAACACATGCGGTATTCTCTAAGGCTTTTTGAGGCGATCCTCAGAGACTTCCTTCTTCGGTGTCTTCAAAATTACCGAAGAATAGAGTACCGCTGATGGTATCCTGTATACTGGTATCATTGATACTATTCTCCCCAACAGCTTGAACTGGTATACACTTCACTGTATCTATGATACGAGATAAACTTTAAACAACTCTGTTATTATTGCTGATTTTACTATCAACTAACAATTAACAAGTTGATAATTTTAACTACTATTACTTACACACTAATTTAGGGGACTAAGTGGTAATAAATCTATATCACAGCAAGGAAGGTTAAAAGTAAGTAACTAGTCTCTAATATTCTCTGACATTTCTCTGAAAATATAGATTATATTAGGAAATAAAAACCATCAAAGTATAGTTTCTCTATTACTATTGTATGTTTATTTTCCATACAAAATTTGTTTTAAAAATCACTGAAGATAATCGGAAATGGGTCATATCTGCAGTTATATTTTACAGTAGAATTGCAGCTTTAATTGCTACATAATTCAAAGTTATGGCTACATAAATGTTGCAGGGTGTGTAATAACTGATATTCATTTCAACCCCGAGTGATTTGTTGTAACGTTCGGGTGAAACCATTAAACAAGAGCACGGTAATCTAATAGGCATTTTAGGATAGGTAAGGTAAAGTAACATTTACCTGATGCGAATTAAACACCTGACGGAGATTTAAATAGGTTATTATTAGGGTTGTGACAATATGCTTTTAAAATCATAGATCTCCAAAATAATACAGACGGAGAGAACTAAAATATAGCGGTATGTAGCATTCGATACCATTTCATTTCGCCTATGGTTTTCTTAAGATTTATTATTTAACAAGCATATTATCACAACCCTACTTATTAAAACAGGCATGAAAATGTAGAATCATCACTAGGAGAGAACAGTGCTGTATCTTCGTAATGAACTGTCACGAATATCTCTCTCTACCACACAGGGTGCGTTATCGCTATCAGTTGCTGGAGATAAGAATGTGTTGATGCGTATTTTGGATAAAGTGTCAAATCATTGAATGATGTGCATTAAAGGAACGTTTTGCATGTAGCGATTATTGCGATCATCACTCAGCTGTTATCGCCCAGTAATACGAAAACATTGAACTAGGGCTCAGCGATAATCGCTGGGAGATCATTGCTGAGCGATGATCGCTACAATCGCTGCATGCAAAACGTACCTTGAGGAAGACAATAAGCAACTACTATATAATGTGTACAGTTTTAGCAATAGACATTTACATGAAATAGGGTACTTTTAGACATGTAAATTAGAAATACCTAAATTGTAGTAGTTTCACTATATCTAAGATATTTATTTATAGGTAGTAATTTATAGTTTAGTTAATGAATAAGAAAGGATGTATTGTGTATTAATATCTATAGAAAAAATCTTTAGTGCTTAATTCGTAAGTTTTGTGAAAAAAATTCTGAAGCAAAGAAAAATACTAAAAATTATTTATTATCTATTGAAAATATTACTATACTTCTTTCCTATTTTTTTTTTCGACATTAATTCCTTCAATATTTGTGTAAGTAGTGTACTATATTTACATTCATGTAAGAGAGTTTATTGGAATTAATCTCAATTAGGTTTACTTGGATTTCAGAAATTTTATAGAATTTTGGTCGCATCGGTAAAAAGACTCGAGTGATTGAATTTACATTTTTATATTTTCGGTAGAACATAGTCATGCAAATGTGATCAAATTTGTTATTTGACATGTTTAGCGGTGGTATAGCTAGGTAGGTGGTTGATCTATTTTTCGTACTAGATTTGTAGTTAAATTTAATTTGTTCAACTAAAACAAGTGAAAGACCAGGTGACAAAACATCTGAAAAAGATCAGACGACATAAGCATTAAAATGTACGAATATGAAATGTTGGAAAAATGAATTTAAATTTCGAATCAAATAAATATCTCCTGGCTCTAAAAGTTCTCCCTATCATTTAAAAGCCATGTTCTAAATTAAAAAGTCCAGCTTTTGAAAACAGTTTTCGAGAAAAGGGAATTGAAAAATATTCGACTAAAAACTCCTTTTGACTGCAGATCTCCATTACTGTCCCAAAGCAATATGAATAACTTCTAGCATAGGTATTATTTCTTAGGCCACATGGTTATACACTTCTCACTCCAAAACCTTCTGAACACACTTCAACACAGTAAATCACGTGTGTTTCTTCCCTAGGTGTCACTGATAAGTGTTCCCATTTGTTGTCCCTCACTAACTGCAGTGAACTCTTTATCGGCACCGCTATGGCAGCTCAGAGCATCTTCAGGCAGCACCTGCCGCCTCCCACGCGACCGTAGTTACTGCCCCGATAAGAGATAGTGGCAAATAGCCCACTTCATCTGTCGCTAAATGTCACACTTTGGCAGATTGTGTCACCATGTTATGTAATGCAGGGTCAGCTATGAGAACAGTAATGACAATAAAGCTCTTATTATATGTCTGTATTTCCTCATTGCTCTTACTTTATGTCTATATTTAAATTCTATGTCTTCTAGCTAGGTTACCTATTTGTAAAAAGATGAAAATTATAAAGAGATGCACTACCAAGTGTATGTCGTGTGATAGTAAAGATAATAGAAATGAACATAAACTTGAACAAACATCCCTTTCTAACTTCTTGTGACAGAACTAATACATGCCTGCTCCAAAAGATTAATATTAAATATAAATATTAGGCTTTATAATATCCTCAATACAAAATGAAATCATGAATCAAGAGTAAAATAAAACTTGCCAGTAGAGAAGATTATGAACTCCTAACTTTCTCATAAAATAATCTTCTAATTCCACTTCTAAGTTTCTAATTCCAAATTCCCGATTCTATTTCCCATATTTTGAGTTTATAAATAGTAACAAATGGAAGTAGTTTCGGTTTATTAGTGTCACTACTTTCAGCAGAAATCACCAGTTTTGGCACTGCAACAGTCCCTTTTTAGGTCCTAATTAAGGTACTTATAGTTTTTTAGGCTGTCTTTTCACCGAGCAACAAGAAGCTTGTTGCTATCAACGTGCGACAACACTGCTGCACCGAAATAACAAACACGAGATAGCACATACCTACTTCAAATGAATTGGTTATTCATTAGTAGGACTCTGACAATATGCTTTTAAAGTCACAGATCTTGAGAACATCATAGACGAAATGAAATGAATTGGTATCGAACACTATATACAGCTGGTTTAGAAGGATTCAATCCTGTTTAATTCTCTCAGTCTATAATATTTCCGGGATCTATGATTTTAAAAGCATATTGTCACACCCCGATTCATTAGCTATCACATGTTGATAAGTTGGTGCTATTAGATTGTCACCTTAATTGCTTTTAACCAAGAACTGTGTTGGTGTGCTTTATGTTGTTATTAATATACTCCAGAGATGTTAATTAAACAATCAAGCCACTCGAGTCTGATGAATTCGATTAGCCTCAATTTCTCCCCTTGGCACTATAAATACTTTGACCTCTATTACCTGGTGCATAGATACCATTTTTATACAAATAAACCCCTTCTGTTTCCCACCTGATTTTGAAGTTATGTTTAAATACAGTAATTATTTTACACATCACAAAAATGATGCTACATTTCAAATAGAAGAATAGTAGAAACATTTTGAAATTTTCCTTCAGTCATATAATGTAAAGAATCTATCTGCTACATAGAAAGAACCTTCACTCACTAATGCCAGATAGATACTTTATCTTCTTGGCCTGCACAATATTATTATTTACCATAGGCAGAAGATGATGAACATCCTATCTCTATGACGAATACATCAGCCTATATATAAACTACAGCAAGGGAGAAAGGCAATCCTTTAGTAGCGGCACAATGTAGCCCATATATTACAGAAATACAACACCGTGACCTCTTTAACCTCAGGTCAAGTGAAGGAGGGGTCACTGTGAGTGGTGAAGTGACCTCAGGTCAAGTGAAGGGTCACTGTGAGTGGTGAAGTGACCTCAGGTCAAGTGAAGGGGTCCCTGTGAGTGATGAAGTGACCTCAGGTCAAATGAAGGGGTCCCTGTGAGTGGTGAAGTGACCATCCCTATCAGCTTCAGAAACTAACTCACTATTCGTAAAGAAAACTTAAAATGGCGTATTGATGCTGAAGATTTCATTGCTTGCAGAGTAGAAATTGCGTCACACAACATTGAAAGTTTTCTTGAGTAACGAAAATAAATATCCAATAATTCAAACATTTAATTTTTTTAGAGAAAATGTAATTTCCAAATATTCTCTTATAGTGTTTATTTTAATTTCAATAATAAATAATATCTACTAAATATTAATCTAATATCTTATAAACTCATATAATGCCAACTAATTATAAGATTATGATATATCGAAGGGTCCCTATTGATATATTATAATTGGTACTCATGTCACCTGGCTACATCAGGAGTAACAATTAAAATAACGAGTTATAATGTAAAACTATATTCGTTGTAATGTTTCTGAGCAATTCACTTTACTGATCGAAATGTGGAATCATTCGATAACGTAGAACTTCCCCTATATTGTTTATCTTTCACTATTTTGTAGGATGCATAACTCATCCAGAAGTGGATACCAATTCAGTGTCCGTCTTCAGGGGAAACATTTATTATACTACTAGCGACTTATAATCTATGTACCTACTCGCAATTAACTTCTCTTTTCTTAATTATTTAAGTAACTTCACATGCTCTCTTTAAAGTGCTATCCTACCCATACTCATAATATGACTTTTTATCCTATTGTTAAGGAGACGTTTTTTAAATGTTACCAATGAAGACGGTTGACAGACATTCCGTCAAAAAACATTTCGTCGACAGACTTTCCGTCGATTTTTTCCCCCAAAGGGGAAATTAACACTCTCTAGTACAGTATGTGTATGAGGAGGCCTGATACCCCCAAACCTCCCTGCCAGGTCATTAAAATATCATGAAATGTAGAGTACAACAAACTAGCGGATACAACAAATAAAAAAACGGCCATTTGTGTTGAGATATTCAAAATAACTTTCATTTAGACATGCTTACATAATTTATATATTAAATAAGCATCAATAATCAAAATTCGTCGACGAAACAACTACACAACATGAATTCAGATACCACGAAGAATTCGCAAGCATTGGAATTTGTAAACCAATTCTTGTTTAATTCACAAAACAAATAGTGGAGTAACCAAAAATTCCTCTATTTTCTTCAAAGTTTATGTTCCGCATATAATAAAATGAAAAGATATAAAATGGAAGCAACTGAAGGAATATGTTGCGTTGTCTACTTTAAACTCATAAGGCTTCTTTAAATCAATACACATGCTTTACTAACGGTAGGTGAATTCCTTTAAAGTTTTGATGGCTAAATGTTAAGACTATAAAGACTGTACTTGACGTCATCCGAAGTGGTAGGGTGTGTCGGAGCTTCCAGTTACCTAGCACTAAATGCCATTCTCTTTCACCTACCCACCCGATCAATTATTAATTATTGTCTGGCGACAGATAAATGCAGACAGGGTAAAGGGTATAAGGAAGTGCAAACAAAGCAAAGTTGATATTTTCAAGAAGAAACGAGAGATATTATTGAATGTTTATAATATCTTACTTCCCTACTCTGTAAACTCTGCCTTTACCAGCCCTATAAGATGTTGTTACTTCCCTACTCTGTATACTGTGCCTTTACCAGCCCTATAAGATGTTGTTACTTCCCTACTCTGTGAACTGTGCCTTTACCAGCCCTATAAGATGTTGTTACTTCCCTACTCTGTATACTGTGCCTTTACCAGCCCTATAAGATGTTGTTACTTCCCTACTCTGTATACTGTGCCTTTACCAGCCCTATAAGATGTTGTTACTTCACTACTTTGTAAACTGTGCCTTTACCAGCCCTATAAGATGTTGTTACTTCCCTACTCTGTATACTGTGCCTTTACCAGCCCTATAAGATGTTGTTACTTCCCTACTCTGTATACTGTGCCTTTACCAGCCCTATAAGATGTTGTTACTTCCCTACTCTGTATACTGTTCCTTTACCAGCCCTATAAGATGTTGTTACTTCACTACTCTGTATACTGTGCCTTTACCAGCCCTATAAGATGTTGTTACTTCCCTACTCTGTAAACTCTGCCTTTACCAGCCTATAAGATGTTGTTACTTCCCTACTCTGTATACTGTGCCTTTACCAGCCCTATAAGATGTTGTTACTTCCCTACTCTGTATACTGTGCCTTTACCAGCCCTATAAGATGTTGTTACTTCCCTACTCTGTAAACTCTGCCTTTACCAGCCTATAAGATGTTGTTACTTCCCTACTCTGTATACTGTGCCTTTACCAGCCCTATAAGATGTTGTTACTTCCCTACTCTGTATACTGTTCCTTTACCAGCCCTATAAGATGTTGTTACTTCCCACTCTGTATACTGTTCCTTTACCAGCCCTATAAGATATTGATACTTCCCTACTCTGTATACTGTGCCTTTACCAGCCCTATAAGATGTTGTTACTTCCCTACTCTGTATACTGTGCCTTTACCAGCCCTATAAGATGTTGTTACTTCCCTACTCTGTATACTGTTCCTTTACCAGCCCTATAAGATGTTGTTACTTCCCTACTCCGTATACTGTGCCTTTAGCAGCCCTATAAGATGTTGTTACTTCCTTACTCTGTATACTGTGCCTTTACCAGCCCTATAAGATGTTGTTACTTCCCTACTCTGTATACTGTGCCTTTACCAGCCCTATAAGATGTTGTTACTTCCCTACTCTGTATACTGTGCCTTTACCAGCCCTATAAGATGTTGTTACTTCCCTACTCTGTATACTGTGCCTTTACCAGCCCTATAAGATGTTGTTACTTCCCTACTCTGTATACTGTGCCTTTACCAGCCCTATAAGATGTTGTTACTTCCCTACTCTGTATACTGTGCCTTTACCAGCCCTATAAGATGTTGTTACTTCCCTACTCTATATACTGTGCCTTTACCTGCCCTATAAGATGTTGTTACTTCACTACTCTGTATACTGTGCCTTTACCAGCCCTATAAGATGTTGTTACTTCCCTACTCTGTAAACTCTGCCTTTACCAGCCTATAAGATGTTGTTACTTCCCTACTCTGTATACTGTGCCTTTACCAGCCCTATAAGATGTTGTTACTTCCCTACTTTGTATACTGTGCCTTTAACAGCCCTATAAGATGTTGTTACTTCCCTACTCTGTATACTGTTCCTTTATCAGCCCTATAAGATGTTGTTACTTCCCTACTCTGTATACTGTTCCTTTACCAGCCCTATAAGATGTTGATACTTCCCTACTCTGTATACTGTGCCTTTACCAGCCCTATAAGATGTTGTTACTTCCCTACTCTGTATACTGTGCCTTTGCCAGCCCTATAAGATGTTGTTACTTCCCTACTCTGTATACTGTGCCTTTACCAGCCCTATAAGATGTTGTTACTTCCCTACTCTGTATATTGTGCCTTTACCAGCCCTATAAGATGTTGTTACTTCCCTACTCTGTATACTGTTCCTTTACCAGCCCTATAAGATGTTGTTACTTCCCTACTCTGTATACTGTTCCTTTACCAGCCCTATAAGATGTTGATACTTCCCTACTCTGTATACTGTGCCTTTACCAGCCCTATAAGATGTTGTTACTTCCCTACTCTGTATACTGTGCCTTTAGCAGCCCTATAAGATGTTGCTACTTCCCTACTCTGTATACTGTGCCTTTACCAGCCCTATAAGATGTTGTTACTTCCCTACTCTGTATACTGTGCCTTTACCAGCCCTATAAGATGTTGTTACTTCCCTACTCTTTATACTGTGCCTTTACCAGCCCTATAAGATGTTGTTATTTCCCTACTCTGTATACTGTGCCTTTAGCAGCCCGATACTGTGGTATAGCTAGATATATTAGGTAAGCAGATCACGGATTCGTGATTGGCTGCAGTCAACTTGACCTCTCGACCTTACTGCTATCATGAAATTTAAAATAGAGAACAGAACCAAATGTACCTTAGCGTACATTTTAAATTGTGTACTTTTTATAGTGGTGTACTTTATTTTACGGTTATATGACACAGCATCCGATATGACACAATAGCTGAAATGACACAATAGCCGACATGACACAATAGCCGATATGACACAGCAGCCGATATGACACAATAGCCGATATGACACAGTAGCCGATATGACACAATAGCCGATATGACACAATAGCCGATATGACACAGTAGCCAATATGACACAATAGCCGATAGGACACAGTAGCCGATATGACACAATAGCCGATATGACACAGTAGCCAATATGACACAATAGCCGATAGGACACAATAGATGATATGACACAATAGCCGATAGGACACAATAGATGATATGACACAATAGCCGATATGACACAATAGCTGAAATGACACAATAGCCGACATGACACAATAGCTGATATGACACAATAGCAGATATGACACAATAGCTGATATGACACAATAACCGATATGACACAATAGCCGATATGACACAATAGCCGATATGACACAATAGCTGATATGACACAATAGCCAATATGACACAATAGCCGATATGACCAAATAACCGATATGACACAATAGCCGATATGACACAATAGCCGATATGACACAATAGCCGATGTGACACAGCAGCTGATATGACACAATAGATGATATGACCAAATAACCGATATGACACAGTAGCCGATATGACACAATAGCCGATATGACACAATAGCCGATATGACACAGCAGCTGATATGACACAGTAGCCGATATGACACAATATCCGATATAACACAATAGCCGATATGACACAATAACCGATATGACACAATAGCCGATATGACACAATAGCCGATATGACACAGCAGCTGATATGACACAGTAGCCGATATGACACAATAGCTGATATGACACAATAGCTAATATGACACAATAGCCGATATGACACAATAGCCAATATGACACAATAGCCGATATGACAAAATAGCCAATATGGGGTAATAGTCGATGGCAAGTTACGAAAAGATGCTCACTTTTCGTTTGGAATATGTTATCTTTAGAACCAAAATTGAACATATTTTTGGAACTTGCTATTGGCTATTGCGTCATATCAGTTACTGCGTCATATTGGCTATTATGTCATATCGATTACTGCGTCATATTGACTATTGTGTCACATCGATTACTGCGTCATATTGGCTATTATGTCATATCGATTACTGCGTCATATTGGCTATTATGTCATATCGATTACTGCGTCATATCGGCTATTATGTCATATCGATTACTGCGTCATATCGGCTATTATGTCATATCGATTACTGCGTCATATTGGCTATTATGTCATATCGATTACTGCGTCATATTGGCTATTATGTCATATCGATTACTGCGTCATATCGGCTATTATGTCATATCGATTACTGCGTCATATTGGCTATTGCGTCATATCAGTTACTGCGTCATATTGGCTATTATGTCATATCGATTACTGCGTCATATTGACCATTGTGTCACATCGATTACTGCGTCATATTGGCTATTATGTCATATCGATTACTGCGTCATATTGGCTATTATGTCATATCGATTACTGCGTCATATCGGCTATTATGTCATATCGATTACTGCGTCATATTGGCTATTATGTCATATCGATTACTGCGTCATATCGGCTATTATGTCATATCGATTACTGCGTCATATTGGCTATCATGTCATATCGATTACTGCGTCATATTGGCTATTATGTCATATCGATTACTGCGTCATATCGGCTATTATGTCATATCGATTACTGCGTCATATCGGCTATTATGTCATATCGATTACTGCGTCATATCGGCTATTATGTCATATCGATTACTGCGTCATATTGGCTATTATGTCATATCGATTACTGCGTCATATTGGCTATTATGTCATATCGATTACTGCGTCATATTGGCTATTATGTCATATCGATTACTGCGTCATATTGGCTATTATGTCATATCGATTACTGCGTCATATCGGCTATTGTGTCATATCGATTACTGCGTCATATTGGCTATTATGTCATATCGATTACTGCGTCATATCAGCAAATGTGTCTTATCGTTTTCCAGTAAATTGCTCGAAAAACAATTGTTCGAATGAACAATTGCTCGAAATACAATTGCTCGATAAACAATTGCATGAACGAACAATTGTTCGAATGAACAATTGCTCGAGTGATTAATTGCTCGAAAATTAATTGCTGGAGTGTGGTAGAAGAGGAAGAGTCAACAAGATAGGGAGATTAGGTAGAGTAGGAAAAAAATATAAAATAAGCAAGTGTCACGATTAACAGAGGTCGTGCTAACTTCAATTAGCAATATTTAACTTTAACCAAAGGCCATATCGCTGATATCAAAAGGAAATTAAATACAAGGGACTGGAAAAATCAATCAGAAAGGAAAATATCTTCACCTTTTAATTCTCACAATATGTCGAGAAATCTTTACTCCTCACAACCGTAAGGTGATACAGTCTCTACACCCTAAAGATCACCAAAACATACCCAAATGTGCTAATACACTCACAACTATAACTGCTTTCATTATTCAACAACTATCAACTCAACCATTAATTAAATAGTATACATAAATAAACTGGAACTTTACATGCGGGCTGAAAATTAGTCTGCCATAACTTAGAGTAATTTCACCAATTGAAGTGCTAGGTAGTTGGAAATAGCTACATAATCATTCGGGAAAAAATAAGAAAAAAAACAGCAAGAGTAGGATTTAAAATCAGTTATAAAGTGATTAATAGTAAATTGCTGTGATCAAATTGTCACAGTTATTATCAATTACTAAAAAGAAACAAGGACGGATAGGTATAGCTCCACTTCATGAATAACTGACTTTTATAAATTTGAAAATTGCATTCAATTTTACATTTCGATCAATTGTTCATTCGAGCAATTGTTCATTCGATCAAATGTTCGTTCGAGCAATTGTTTGTTCGAGCAATTGTTCGTTCGAGCAATTGTTTGTTCGAGCAATTGTTTTTCGAGCAATTGTGTTTCGAGCAATTGTTCATTCGAGTAATTGTTCATTCGATCAATTGTTTGCTCGATCAATTGTTTGTTCGAGCAACTGTTTTTTGAAAAATTGTTTTCGAGCAATTTACCTAGAACCTGTCTTATCGGCTACTGTATCACATCAGTTATAGTGCATTTATTCTACTGTTAAGTACTTTCAAATATATGTTCATATATCTATAGCTCTAACAAAATGTCCTACATTTACCACACTATATTTATTCAATGTTAATAATAATAATATTGTGTCATACTTTAATTCAAAATCGTCAACTTAAAATGCATCAAATTTTTTCATTATGATAAAAGAGATTTAAATTATGCCTACATACATTTAATGATATTGATAAACTGTATATAAAATAGCTGCAAAATAGAACTATTTCAGATCAATTTCGATTTGTTTTCTCTAAGAACAGTGATTAAGATTGAAAAACACTGCAAAAGCCACACTCATCCCATAGTAAAGGTTTAAATAATTACACTTTATTTACTACCAGTGAGCAAACATCTTCCTAATTATAAAGAGAACATCCTATGTCAGACATTACAGAGTGTACACCGTCACTGTTATTATTAATATTAATTACAATAAACTACTAAAATGTCAGAAAAAAGAGTAACTAATTTAATATTTAGCAGTGACTCTTTCCTCTAATAGTACAGTGACTCTTTTCTCTGATAGTACATCATCACAGTGACTCTTTTCTCTGATAGTACATCATCACAGTGACTCTTTTCTCTGATAGTACATCATCACAGTGACTCTTTTCTCTGATAGTACATCATCACAGTGACTCTTTTCTCTGATAGTACATCATCACAGTGACTCTTTTCTCTGATAGTACATCATCACAGTGACTCTTTTCTCTGATAGTACATCATCACAGTGACTCTTTTCTCTGATAGTACATCATCACAGTGACTCTTTTCTCTGATAGTACATCATCACAGTGACTCTTTTCTCTGATAGTACATCATCACAGTGACTCTTTTCTCTGATAGTACATCATCACAGTGACTCTTTTCTCTGATAGTACATCATCACAGTGACTCTTTTCTCTGATAGTACATCATCACAGTGACTCTTTTCTCTGATAGTACATCATCACAGTGACTCTTTTCTCTGATAGTACATCATCACAGTGACTCTTTTCTCTGATAGTACATCATCACAGAGACTCTTTTCTATGATAGTACATCATCACAATGACTCTTTTCTCTGATAGTACATCATCACAGTGACTCTTTTCTCTGATAGTACATCATCACAGTGACTCTTTTCTCTGATAGTACATCATCACAGTGACTCTTTTCTCTGATAGTACACCATCACAGTGACTCTTTTCTCTGATAGTACATCATCACAGTGACTCTTTTCTCTGATAGTACATCATCACAGTGACTCTTTCCTCTGATAGTACATCATCACAGTGACTCTTTTCTCTGATAGTACACCATCACAGTGACTCTTTCCTCTGATAGTACATCATCACAGTGACTCTTTCCTCTGATAGTACATCATCACAGTGACTCTTTTCTCTGATAGTACATCATCACAGTGACTCTTTTCTCTGATACTACATCATCACAGTGACTCTTTTCTCTGATAGTACATCACCACAGTGACTCTTTTCTCTGATAGTACATCATCACAGTGACTCTTTTCTCTGATAGTACATCATCACAGTGACTCTTTTCTCTGATAGTACATCATCACAGTGACTCTTTTCTCTGATAGTACATCATCACAGTGACTCTTTTCTATGATAGTACATCATAACAATGACTCTTTTCTCTGATAGTACATCATCACAGTGACTCTTTTCTCTGATAGTACATCATCACAGTGACTCTTTTCTCTGATAGTACATCATCACAGTGACTCTTTTCTCTGATAGTACACCATCACAGTGACTCTTTTCTCTGATAGTACATCATCACAGTGACTCTTTTCTCTGATAGTACATCATCACAGTGACTCTTTCCTCTGATAGTACATCATCACAGTGACTCTTTTCTCTGATAGTACACCATCACAGTGACTCTTTCCTCTGATAGTACATCATCACAGTGACTCTTTCCTCTGATAGTACATCATCACAGTGACTCTTTTCTCTGATAGTACATCATCACAGTGACTCTTTTCTCTGATACTACATCATCACAGTGACTCTTTTCTCTGATAGTACATCATCACAGTGACTCTTTTCTCTGACAGTACATCATCACAGTGACTCTTTTCTCTGATAGTACATCATCACAGTGACTCTTTTCTCTGATAGTACATCATCACAGTGACTCTTTTCTCTGATAGTACATCATCACAGTGACTCTTTTCTCTGATAGTACATCATCACAATGACTCTTTTCTCTGATAGTACATCATCACAGTGACTCTTTTCTCTGATAGTACATCATCACAGTGACTCTTTTCTCTGATAGTACATCATCACAGTGACTCTTTTCTCTGATAGTACATCATCACAATGACTCTTTTCTCTGATAGTACATCATCACAGTGACTCTTTTCTCTGATAGTACATCATCACAGTGACTCTTTTCTCTGATAGTACATCATCACAGTGACTCTTTTCTCTGATAGTACATCATCACAGTGACTCTTTTCTCTGATAGTACATCATCACAGTGACTCTTTTCTCTGATAGTGTATCATCACAGTGACTCTTTTCTCTGATAGTACATCATCACAGTGACTCTTTTCTCTGATAGTACATCATCACAGTGACTCTTTTCTCTGATAGTACATCATCACAGTGACTCTTTTCTCTGATAGTACATCATCACAGTGACTCTTTTCTCTGATAGTGTATCATCACAGTGACTCTTTTCTCTGATAGTACATCATCACAGTGACTCTTTTCTCTGATAGTACATCATCACAGTGACTCTTTTCTCTGATAGTGCATCATCACAGTGACTCTTTTCTCTGATAGTACATCATCACAGTTACTCTTTCCTCTGATAGTACATCATCACAGTGACTCTTTTCTCTGATAGTACATCATCACAGTGACTCTTTTCTCTGATAGTGTATCATCACAGTGACTCTTTTCTCTGATAGTACATCATCACAGTGACTCTTTTCTCTGATAGTACATCATCACAGTGACTCTTTTCTCTGATAGTACATCACCACAGTGACTCTTTTCTCTGATAGTACATCATCACAGTGACTCTTTTCTCTGATAGTACATCATCACAGTGACTCTTTTCTCTGATAGTACATCATCACAGTGACTCTTTTCTCTGATAGTACATCATCACAGTGACTCTTTTCTCTGATAGTACATCATCACAGTGACTCTTTTCTCTGATAGTGTATCATCACAGTGACTCTTTTCTCTGATAGTACATCATCACAGTGACTCTTTTCTCTGATAGTACATCATCACAGTGACTCTTTTCTCTGATAGTACATCATCACAGTGACTCTTTTCTCTGATAGTACATCATCACAGTGACTCTTTTCTCTGATAGTGTATCATCACAGTGACTCTTTTCTCTGATAGTACATCATCACAGTGACTCTTTTCTCTGATAGTACATCATCACAGTGACTCTTTTCTCAGATAGTGCATCATCACAGTGACTCTTTTCTCTGATAGTACATCATCACAGTTACTCTTTCCTCTGATAGTACATCATCACAGTGACTCTTTTCTCTGATAGTACATCATCACAGTGACTCTTTTCTCTGATAGTGTATCATCACAGTGACTCTTTTCTCTGATAGTACATCATCACAGTGACTCTTTTCTCTGATAGTACATCATCACAGTGACTCTTTTCTCTGATAGTACATCACCACAGTGACTCTTTTCTCTGATAGTACATCATCACAGTGACTCTTTTCTCTGATAGTACATCATCACAGTGACTCTTTTCTCTGATAGTACATCATCACAGTGACTCTTTTCTCTGATAGTACATCATCACAGTGACTCTTTTCTCTGATAGTACATCATCACAGTGACTCTTTTCTCTGATAGTGTATCATCACAGTGACTCTTTTCTCTGATAGTACATCATCACAGTGACTCTTTTCTCTGATAGTACATCATCACAGCGACTCTTTTCTCTGATAGTACATCATCTCAGTGACTCTTTTCTCTGATAGTACATCATCACAGTTACTCTTTCCTCTGATAGTACATCATCACAGTGACTCTTTTCTCTGATAGTACATCATCACAGTGACTCTTTCCTCTGATAGTGTATCTTCACAGTGACTCTTTTCTCTGATAGTACATCATCACAGTGACTCTTTTCTCTGATAGTACATCATCACAGTGACTCTTTTCTCTGATAGTACATCATCACAGTGACTCTTTTCTCTGATAGTACATCATCACAGTGACTCTTTTCTCTGATAGTGTATCATCACAGTGACTCTTTTCTCTGATAGTACATCATCACAGTGACTCTTTTCTCTGATAGTACATCATCACAGTGACTCTTTTCTCTGATAGTACATCATCACAGTGACTCTTTTCTCTGAT
>CANNZV010002171.1:138142-248853 GCA_947561585.1 Caprella mutica | reverse complement strand
GTTTCTTCACAGGTATACATACTATCTATTTAATTATTCTAATTTGTAAAAAGAAAAGACAGAAAAACTGACGAAAGATCATGTATACCACTTCATCACGCATTTGCTTTGTCTGTGGACTATCAGAGAAAAGAGTCACTGTGATGATGTACTATCAGAGAAAAGAGTCACTGTGATGATGTACTATCAGAGAAAAGAGTCACTGTGATGATGTACTATCAGAGAAAAGAGTCACTGTTAGTCTGATGATGTACTATCAGAGAAAAGAGTCACTGTGATGATGTACTATCAGAGAAAAGAGTCACTGTGATGATGTACTATCAGAGAAAAGAGTCACTGTGATGATGTACTATCAGAGAAAAGAGTCACTGTGATGATGTACTATCAAGAAAAGAGTCACTGTGATGATGTACTATCAGAGAAAAGAGTCACTGTGATGATGTACTATCAGAGAAAAGAGTCACTGTGATGATGTACTATCAGAGAAAAGAGTCACTGTGATGATGTACTATCAGAGAAAAGAGTCACTGTGATGATGTACTATCAGAGAAAAGAGTCACTGTGATGATGTACTATCAGAGAAAAGAGTCACTGTGATGATGTACTATCAGAGAAAAGAGTCACTGTGATGATGTACTGTCAGAGAAAAGAGTCACTGTGATGATGTACTATCAGAGAAAAGAGTCACTGTGATGATGTACTATCAGAGAAAAGAGTCACTGTGATGATGTACTATCAGAGAAAAGAGTCACTGTGATGATGTACTATCAGAGAAAAGAGTCACTGTGATGATGTACTATCAGAGAAAAGAGTCATTGTGATGATGTACTATCAGAGAAAAGAGTCACTGTGATGATGTACTATCAGAGAAAAGAGTCACTGTGATGATGTACTATCAGAGAAAAGAGTCACTGTGATGATGTACTATCAGAGAAAAGAGTCATTGTGATGATGTACTATCAGAGAAAAGAGTCACTGTGATGATGTACTATCAGAGAAAAGAGTCACTGTGATGATGTACTATCAGAGAAAAGAGTCATTGTGATGATGTACTATCAGAGAAAAGAGTCACTGTGATGATGTACTATCAGAGAAAAGAGTCATTGTGATGATGTACTATCAGAGAAAAGAGTCACTGTGATGATGTACTATCAGAGAAAAGAGTCACTGTGATGATGTACTATCAGAGAAAAGAGTCATTGTGATGATGTACTATCAGAGAAAAGAGTCACTGTGATGATGTACTATCAGAGAAAAGAGTCATTGTGATGATGTATTATCAGAGAAAAGAGTCACTGTGATGATGTACTATCAGAGAAAAGAGTCACTGTGATGATGTACTATCAGAGAAAAGAGTCACTGTGATGATGTACTATCAGAGAAAAGAGTCATTGTGATGATGTACTATCAGAGAAAAGAGTCACTGTGATGATGTACTATCAGAGAAAAGAGTCATTGTGATGATGTATTATCAGAGAAAAGAGTCACTGTGATGATGTACTATCAGAGAAAAGAGTCACTGTGATGATGTACTATCAGAGAAAAGAGTCACTGTGATGATGTACTATCAGAGAAAAGAGTCATTGTGATGATGTACAATCAGAGAAAAGATTTCACATAATGTAATATTCTTTATTGTCTAATGAATAAGTATAGACATTAAAAGAATAATCTGCATCGTCTCTTCCACTAACAAATTATTTATTTTAACTGCATGCACTAAAATGTAACAGTTATATGTATGTAAGTGCATATTAGACCAATTTGTGTAATGACTCTAATTGGGTGAGATGAGTGAAGTAACAACTACGTTATTCTATGTACTGTTGTTGTGCTATAGTTATGACATCAACAAGAGACAAAAGTACAATTACCAGATGAAAAAAAAAATACGGATGGAAATTTTAATAGTTTTTTATTGGAAAAAATGCAGTAATTTTAAAGATTCAAAATAAGAAAACACTGTTATTGTTTCCTCTAATTATCGGGTGTTCTGGCAATAAGAAGCCTTTGCGATATTTAATCTATGTAAAATTTCTCTCAGAGATATCAATTTTTTTGTTTGTTGGGTTGGGTCTTAAAAAATATATCTTCAAAATGAAGAGAACACTAAAAATAAAACACACAATTTAAAGTTTTAACTCGTTAATTTAACTAGCATCCATGATTATATCATGACAATATGCTTTTAAAATAATAGATCTAAAGTATATCGCAGACGAAATGAAATGGTATCGAATACTATATACCGCTGGTTTAGAACGATTTAATCCTTTTTAATTCTCTCCGTCTATGATATTATCGGGATCTATGATTTTTAAAAGCATATTGTCACATATTGCAAGTTACTTCAATGAAGACACGTACACAATATCAAACAACTCTATTATATCCTTCTGAAAATATTAAACTAATTGTATCGATAATGTTACTTTGTAAGTCATTACGAAGATGTATTATCTAGGCAAATAAATAAATGAATGTGATATCGTTAACATCAGTCTATATGATGAATTATTTAGCCAATTAGCATGATATATTGCTAGATATGTTCCTATATATGGTATATTGCAAGTTATATACCTGTATAGTATATAATTATAAATGGTATATTGATATATTTAGATTATCTGACAACTGATATTGAATTGGCGATGAGTTTTCACTTCTAATTATTAAAGTGATGATTTATTATCTGAATGGGTTACTTACTACAGGAATTTATTTACTTACATCATGCACACTTTAATGATGACAATTCGCAACGTTTTTCACAAAACACATTTTAATTAATTTTTAATTTAAATTTATGTGATTTGCAAAACTAAAACATTATATAGGGTAAAATTAAATAAAACTGTAAACAAATAATGAAGCTAGCAAAGTGAAGTAATAAGCAGGTTAACATGGCAATTATAGTGATAATAATTGAGTTAAATTGTTAATTAAAGAATATATTGCTTTTGAAATTCTTTACGATATCATGAGTATAAAAAAGTATTCCTATATTAAATGGTTATGGAAACATTATGGTGGTGAAAAGAATTGTGAGGGATTAAGATTATATCTTACATTGGTGAGTGAAGTGGTAATAACTTAAATATTTATTTTATCCTATGAAAAGAAATTAACGTAATAAAAAAAGTATTATACTTATATGAGAATTAATATTAATGATTACTCAATAATTGACTCACTCTGCACCCACTTCACACTCACACTCTGCACCAACACTGCACTCACTCTGCACCCACACTGCACTCACACTGCACTCACTCTGCACTCACTCTGCACTCACACTCTGCACCCACACTGCACTCACTCTTCACTCACTCTGCACTCACTCTTCACTAACTCTTCACTCACTCTTCACTCACTCTGCACCCACACTGCACTTACTGTGCACTCATTCTGCACTTTCTGCACTCACACTCTACACCCACTCTGCACTCACTCAGCACTCACTCTGCACTCACTCTTTACTCACTCTGCACTCACTCTTCACTCACCTTGACTCACTAGTGTGAGTAAAATCAGTCTTCGTATCAGCTTCAAGTAAATCATTTTCCTTTAAAATCTGTGGGCAAAATAAATAGTTTTAGAATTATATATAAATAAATTTATATATTGAATTTTTTAAATAAAAATTCTGAAGATTTTTCCATGATTTCAAAATAGGTTTATATAAAAAGTTAAATAATAATGTATTTTTATAGTTTGAAAAACATTAGGATATAATGAATACATCTAACATTTTCGAATAAAGGGTCTAAGCGGTATAGGTATATCAACTAATATAAACTTTTTATTCAATTAAATATTTATTAATCACTAGTGTACTTTCCCGTTAAAAATAACGGGTCATCATCAATATCAATTTATTACCCGTTATTAGGTTACTTTTAATGCATTCAATTAAAATTAAATTTTCTGCATAGTCTAATTTATTTTGTAGATAAAATACATTTAAAAATTGAATAAAAACAGGGGAATTTAAATATCAAGTCAATATATTCCCGTGCGTATCATAGTTACATTCTTCATGTTTAATACCCGTCGTGTAAAAGAGGACACCAAATAAATAAATAAATAAATAAACACACTACGGGTATTATTAGTATAGATAATTGTGAGTGAAAAGTTTGTTCAGTTAAATTTATTTTTATCAAAGAAAGTTTTTGCAATCTACCTCACAGATTGGGTTACCTGTTCATTATTTGCTAATTATTTGCTCCTAACTTAATTAAAAATGTACTCTATACATACACAGAAAGAGTTCTTCAGCAACATGCATATGTACTTTAGCTGGACATTGTGTACACACAAAATCTTGTAGTTACATAGAAATTGAGATAGAGCAAAAATAATTTTATATTTCATAAAAAATATTGTTTTGTCTCATAAAAAATATTGTTTTATATCATAAAATATATTGTTTTATCTCATGAAAGAAAATGGTTTTATCACATAAAAATGTTGTTTTATCGCATAAAAATATTTTTTTATCTCAAAAATATTGTTTTATCTCTTAAAAATATTGTTTTATCTCTTAAAAATATTGTTTTATCTCTTAAAAATATTGTTTTATCTCTTAAAAATATTGTTTTATCTCTTAAAAATATTGTTTTATCTCTTAAAAATATTGTTTTATCTCTTAAAAATATTGTTTTATCTCTTAAAAATATTGTTTTATCTCATAAAAATATTGTTTTATCTCATAAAAATATTGTTTTATCTCATAAAAATATTGTTTTATCTCATAAAAATATTGTTTTATCTCATAAAAATATTGTTTTATCTCATAAAAATATTTTATTATCTCAAAAAATATTTTTTTTATCTCAAATATTGTTTTATCTCATAAAAATATTTTATTATCTCAAAAAATATTTTTTTTATCTCAAATATTGTTTTATCTCATAAAAATATTTTATTATCTCAAAAAATATTTTTTTATCTCAAATATTGTTTTATCTCATAAAAATATTTTATTATCTCAAAAAATATTTTTTTTATCTCAAATATTGTTTTATCTCATAAAAATATTTTATTATCTCAAAAAATATTTTTTTTATCTCAAATATTGTTTTATCTCATAAAAATACGGTTTCATATTATGAGATAAAATAATATTTTATCTCATGAAAAATAGTGTTCTAGCTCAAACAATTTATCAAGTAAATACGAATAAATTGCAATAAGAAGCACGTTATTTCTCAATATAGATATGTGCTGTGGTTGTATACGAATAAAATAAACAACTTAAAACAACACTAGGCCAAGTTTCGAGTTCAAAATAATTCACTGTAATATCAATATTATGGTCAATAGATGAAATGCATTAGATAGTGTAAAAATAGTCAATAATCAGTTACTATCTCAGTAACACTTAGACACTGTGGAGATATAATATGCTAGTAAGGCTCATCTCATTCTATTTAACACTGAAATTTAGACCTTACATATTTATCATGTAATTGCTTTAAATATTTCAATCGTAAGTGAATAGGATTGCTTGTGAAACATTCAAAATATATCATATATATTATAATATATATATTATTTATCAGACTCAATGAATTCAGTTTAATGAAAATAAATATTATATTTATTAAAATAATTTTATTCGCTTCAGATTTACAAGTAAAGTGTTACAATAAATTTTAAATCACAAAATAATCTAGACATGAAATTATTATAGAATTTAATTAAATTCTTTAACCTTCTTCCACCATAGTTATGGTGGGCCCATATAAGATTAAGAAGTCAGAATCTTCCATGGCTCCACCATAACTTTTTCTCTGGGTAAATGACACCACTATTTGTTAACATTGAGTCAGCTGATGGTATATTTATATACCAGTTGTTTATTTGATTATTAAAGTGAACGGAGTGAAATAGAGATATAAATAATTACTATTGATTGTATTAAATATAATATGAAATATATGAATATATTTCTTTAGAATATTATATCTTAAAACACAGCAGAATATATCTATGATTAAAATAAATCATTTTTTATGACCCCGAACTCACCATTCTTTAATAAAGCATGACATGTAATATACTATTTTTAGAAATTCATATCTTCTATTTCTATTACAGTAAAATTCATGAGTTATGAAGCACTAGAGTAATGAAGGACCTGAGTTATGAAGTAGTTTTCTATGTTTAAATTATAGAAAACGATACACATCAGAAATTTCGTCCTAGTTATCGTTCAAAAACCATTGTTTTCTCCAAGATTTTAATCATAGAAAACTATCTAGTGCACTCGAGTTATGAAGTGGCTCTGAGTTATAAAGGAACCAATACTTCATAACTCAGGAGTTTCACTGCACTAATATACATCATTAGTCTTCAATACTAAAACACATCATTAGTCTTCAATACTAAAACACATCATTAGTCTTCAATACTAAAACACATCATTAGTCTTCAATACTAAAACACATTGTCATTCTTCAATAGTGCAACAATGGAGACTTATAACCTACCAAACTGGTCGATGTTTCTCCAGGGTAGCTTTTATGCCCCGGATAACACCAATTTCCCTACAAAAAATAAGAAATCATCCCTCAATTTGTAGATGTCGTTTTTGGTAAATTATTCTTCATCCTCTATACTTCATGCTAAGGTTAGATAGTTAACCTTTATCTAGTGAGGAAACTCTGCTGCAATCTGTTTCACAGTTGCTAATTACCGGTAGAATCAATAGGAGATAATAATCAATTACAGACGCTACTAATTTTGGTTTAACTTGAAACACTCGGTAGATTTTAACGGAGATTATCTTTGATTTGAACTCGATTATTTTAGTGGCAATTTCAGGGTAATTTTACTTATAAAATGTATCTTGATAATGAGTTTTTGAATTATTGTTGTGTAGGTCAATTATAACTAGAGAAGTTGATAATAGATTAAATTAGTTTAAGTCTTATTTATATAGGTAACCATGAGGCAGGTATCATGGACAACAATTAAAATAAAAGTTAAAGAGCGTACTTGAATATTATTGATGGAATTTATAATTAAATATATGAAATAATATTGAAAGTATGAATAAAATATTCAATAATTATCAAGTAATTTGATACTTTTTACACTAATGTTTTTACGAATAATCTTATCGTTTTCTTTTCCTGTGTTACTTAATTTATATATTTTTAATGCGTAAAATAATTGCAATTAATGACTAGTAGATAATCAAAGAAAGATGCTAATAATTGACGGTAGCGATTGAGTTAATAATCAAATGATAACCATTGTATTTATAATCAAAGGATATGATAACCAATGGTGATGATAACCACATGAGAGTAATTATAACCATCCATTGAGGTGATAATCAAAGCTTTGATATTCACATCAAAATGATAACCGGAGATAAGTTTACGATAACCGAAGATATGATAATCAGGAAAAATAACCAGTTCACAGGAAACAATATAATTAATTATCACTGTTTCACCTAACGAATCAAGAGTACTCGGCAGGATGACACCGACTGTGTCAGCTAACAAGTTATCTATCCTAATAATATCTTTCGTATTTATTTGGTGTTTACTTTTACACTATGGGTATTAAACATGAAAAATGTAACTATGATACGCACGGGAATATATTGACAGGATATTTAAATTCCCCTGTTTCTAGTCAATTTTTAAATGTATTTTATCTATCAAATTAATTAGACTATGCAGAAAATTTAATTTTAATTGAATTCACCCGTTCTTTTTAACGGGAAAGAACACTAGTATTGATATAATAATTTAATTCTTATTTTCTTAATTTCGTATTCAATTTTTATACGTATTTTATCTAGGAAATGATGTATCAGTTTATGCGGAAAATATCTTATTTTTAATTCACTAAAAATAACCTAACAACAAGTAATAATTTACTATTGAAGACCCGTTATTTTTGACGTCAAGTACACTAGTTATACCAATAATTAACTGTATAAGTGTACTCAACGTTAGAAAAATAGTATCAATATTTGTGTAATTTAATTATCCATACTTCCTAAGTTTTTGCTAAAATTATTCATTGAATAATGTAGATTGCAGATGCTAGTATATCATAGAATAACCATTCAATGTTTATATTTGTTAAAAATGACAGAGGTTGGGAAGAGTTCATTTGGGTCAAAATTATAGTGTCGAAAATTTAAAATAATTTGTTACAGTTACTCATATCAGAGTTCGTATTCATACTACCAACCATGGTCAAATATTTTTATGAAGTTCAAATTTTTATTTAGACATATTATTTTCATATTACATACTTTTCAAAATTTCATATTTCTCTAAAAATTTATTCCTCCATTTTTTTATTTCTCTTAATTTATTCATTTATAAAACTTCAAATTTATTATACAACATAAATAAATCCAGTAAATAATATTTAATCATAGCAATTAGATTATGAAGGTAGATTTGAAGGTAATATATAGCCAGCAGGAAAATCTAAACAATCAATGGAAATAATGTTTCCGCTATTGCATCTAAAACAGAACCTGTGATACAATTACTGCTATTGCACGATAATATGTGAATAAAGTAGTTGAATGATTAGGAGGTTTGAGAAAATTAGATAATAGTAGTGTTATACATTCTAAACTGTAATAATTTCTACAATGTTCGATTAGAATTCGCTGGGTTTTAAAACAATCTTAAAACCTTCTAATTTTATTATATTTATTATATGCGTATATATATTAATTGTACAAAAAATTAACGCGAATCACTATGCAGCAAGAACTGCATTTGCTGGTGAAATATTAGTCAAGATTTTAACTTCACAAGATTTCCTTCAGCACCAAAAGTTTTCTAATGAAGCACATTTCCATATTCACGGTGGAGTAAACCTTCACAGTTGTTATTAATGGTATATTATAAACCCTCACTGGACAGGGAAAATAACTTCATCCACCTCGAACAACCACGTGGGCGATCGTATAGGATGGGGGAAATTTCGATCCAGGTTTATTGATATATATTTTAAGGTGATAATTATGTATATTTATTTTAGTTCGACTTTAGGACTTCTTTGACGATTCAGAAAACATATTCTTTATAGTAGAAGGAGCCCAAATATCATTGGTGAAGAAGAACTTTGAGACTATGGCTTGCTGTAAAGTTTATAAACTTGTGGATTGGCAGATGTCCAAACATACAGGGTGGTTCATAAACATCTGACCCTTTCATTGTTAATAAAATATGAACTAATAGACTTGGTAGCCGGTAAATTGCTCGAAAAAACAATTGCTCGAATGAACAATTAATTGCTCGAGTGAACAATTAATTGCTCGAATGAACAATTGCTCGAACAAACAATTGCTCGAATGAACAATTGCTCGAATGAACAATTACTCGACTGAACAATTGCTCGACTGATTAATTGCACGAAAGTGGAAGAGTCAACAAGATAGGGAGATTAGGTAGAGTAGGAAAAATATAAAATAAACAAGTGGCACTAATAAAAGAGGTGGTGCTAAATTTAATTTAGTAAGATTTAATGTCTGATTCGTAACGAAATATGTCGAGAAATCTATACTCCGCACAACTTAGGTGATATAGGTACTCCCTACTGTTCTAGGAAAATTTGGTCTCAGAAAATTCGGACTCATTTAATAATTATTGTATTAAATATCAATAATAGAAAAAGTTAAAATTGTAAATGCTAAAATGTGTGGTATATTTATTAAAAGCGGATAACATCGTTAACCGTTGTAAAATGATACGTAACATTAGTAATTTAGACATGTTTTGACATTTATTTAACATGAGATTTGAGCGTAAAATTAGGTTTCGGACCTTTCAGCCGCCTCCGACCTCCCTGCCATGTCATTAAACCATCATGAAGTGTGCAGTACATACAAAAAAACTTCATAACGGCCATTTATGTTGAGAGGTCATTTACCACTACGAGACCGAATTTTCCAGACCGAAATTTCCGGCCATGACTCCACTCCCTACACCGTAAAAGATCACCAAAAATATTCAAATATGCCACATGATACCCATTACACATACAGTAGCTGAATAGTTTTAGTAAATATATACTGAAACTTTACTTTCGAGATGAAAAATTATTCTGCCATAACATTGAGTTATTTCACCTATTGAGGTGCAACATAAATAAAGCGTGACACAAAAAAGAGGGATGAAAGTAAACGCTTTTAACTCAAAAAGTAGTACACTTAGAAAGAGGAATTAGAAAAAAAAACACATGATAGAGTATATATTCAAGGTTTATTTGATATCATAGTTAAGTTCCTCTTAAATTCAAACAGGGAATTAATATATAATTTAAAAAAAATTCACATCAACATGCAGAAAACTCACGAGAAACGCATCTTCATTGTCGAACATACAATTTATATCGACAGGACCTCGAGCTATAGTCAGAACAGCTTTTACAAACAAATTCAGAGAAAATACAGACCTTAATAGAATGAATAGAGAGATAAAAAATGGAGAAGCCAAGAAAGTATTCTGAATCAAAGTAAGGGAAGTTCTGGTCATAAACGGAATGCAAGAACAGAAGAAGATATTGCCACAATAAGTGAAAGGATTCACAAAGTGCAAGAAAGATGTGAGCAGAACTAGGCATATATCGAGAAAGCATTCGACAAATTTTAAAGAAAGATCGTCATTTGAATGAAACCTACAGTTATCAAATAATGATAAAGAAAGAAGATTGGAGTTTTGCCAAAGGATAAGGTAACCGTCTGGTGCGGCCTTAGTTCTAGCCGAGTTTATGGAGTTTTTACCAAGATGCTGACGGAAATGCAAGCACAGTAACATCTTCTACGTATATTGAAATATTAAACATCACATCTGGCGACACTCACCCTGGCCGTTGGTTTCAACAAGACGGAGAAACAGTTCACACCTCATAGCGAGCATAAAATTAGTTAAAAGTCATTTTGGAACCCTCATCAACACTCATCGTAAGGATTTCTCTTAGCCAGCCACTTAATTATTTGAGGGTATGTAGAGGAGAATATTTTTTATTAGTAATAGTAATTATTTGAGGAGAACCAGTTACTATTAAAACATGAAGGATAGTATAGTGTCCAAGAAGTTATATCATCAAGGAATCAAGATATCCTGGGTGCGATGATAGCGAATTTTGAGAAACATATAAATTTGTGTATCGAGCAGCAGGGAGTTATTTTGATTATTTTTTACAAACTAAATAAATCTTGAAGATATACTCTATCATGTGTGTTTTATTTCCTCTTTCTAAGTGTTCTACTTTTTGAGTTATAAGCGTTTACTCTCATCCCTCTTTTTTGTGTCACGCTGTATAAGCTAGTTGAAAATTAATCTACAAAATTATTCGGGTTTTATGATAAAAACAACATGACTATTGAATAGTACCACTTCACCACATGATACCCATTCACATGTTACAAACGAGATGACAAAAATGGTCTCTAGAAAAAAAAAAACAGGAAGAATAAGTTCTAAAATCAGTTATACAATGATTAATAGTAAATAGCTATGAAAAATTGAAACAGTTATTATCAATTACTAAGAAGAAAAAAAAGAGGGTGAGGTGCAACTCTACTTACAAATTCGAAAACTGTGAGCAATTATATAATTCGAGCAATTGTTTTTCGAGCAATTGTTTTTCGAGCAATTCTTCATTCGAGCAATTGTTTTTCGAGCAATTCTTCATTCGAGCAATTGTTTTTCGAGCAATTGTTTTTCGAGCAATTCTTCATTCGAGCAATTGTTTTTCGAGCAATTGTTTTCGAGCAATTGCTTTTCGAGCAATTATTTTCGAGCAATTGTTTTCGAGCAATTGTTTTCAAGCAGTTGTTTTCAAGCAATTGTTTTCGAGCAATTATTTTTCAAACAATTATTTTTCAAACAATTATTTTTCAAACAATTGTTTTCGAGCAATTTACCTAGAACTAATAAACTTATAGTATTGAGACAAAATTCATTGAAAAGATAACATATCTTTGAATGATAGCTACAGTTTGCAAGATAATACAGCACTCTTTTCACGGTCTGCCATATCACCTTCAAATTTTTATGCGAAATTAGGAGATTTCAGTTCCTGTATGCCAGTTTGTTTACACTTTCTAAAATGTCTTCTAAAGGAAATAGTTTCCCGATTTTGTGTGTGCAGTTACTCCATTCTGTTGTAACAATAATTCGAAACTTAACTCTTCAATGATTGACAAAGAAATTCTCAAAATATATTTTCGATATAGCTATTTGACTCCCGGGTAATTTGACCCACTGTAATTTGACCCCTGGTAATTTTTGGATAGAAAATTTTGCACAACTCGAAACAGATAAATACTATACTATATTATAAATAAAAAAAGGCATTTTATAATATATAAATAGGCTATAGATCCATCAACGATTGTTTTTTGTTTTGCATTGATATATAGTTGATATCATCGACTAGTTCATTTCCAATATATTACTATTTTTAACATATGCCATTTCTGATATTGCTCCAGCAATTGTCATTTTCTTCTTCGTTGAAGATGTAGTAGTTATCTTTAAAAGTGAAATTTGAAGAGTCCAGTAGAAGTATTTTGAAAGCGATAAACCAATGAATTCGTCCTAAAATCTTGCAACATGGTTACATAATATTTAATTAAGTGCATTATTCAAGAATAAAATAACGGGAGTGAAATTCTGAAGGTCAATTTAACGGTGGACAAATTACCGGGGATCAAATTACCGCGAACCAAATTACCGGTCACGACTTAAATTACTTATGAAAGTTACACAAGCAAAGAACATGCAAAAACTGAAGAACAGTAGAAAATATGACTTTAATAGCCAGATGCAGAAAAAATGTTTTTTTTTTCAGTGAATTTGTTTCAATACTCTAGGTATATTAGTTTTGATCTTATTAATTAATGAAAAGGATCAGTAAGTTATGAATCTCTCTGTGAAATAACTAAAATTAAACCGAAATAATGAAATTCGAAATTCTTGAAATTGTTTTGCAGTCAACCATATTAAATAATCATACAAATTACTTAAACTGATTTTCTTAAACAGCAAGTTATATAAAAACGAAGTAGCTTTTATGCATCAAACAATGAATAATAATTTTAAATTGCATGTATATTCTCAAAATTTTGCATATCAAAAAAATTGATTTAGACTGTATATGATTTTTTTTTAAATAATTC
Source organism: Caprella mutica (assembly GCA_947561585.1). Classification (NCBI taxonomy): domain Eukaryota; kingdom Metazoa; phylum Arthropoda; class Malacostraca; order Amphipoda; family Caprellidae; genus Caprella; species Caprella mutica. The sequence continues at coordinate 235,670 of CANNZV010002171.1, read as the reverse complement.
TATAGTACGGGAGTAGCTTTCCTGCATTCATGAGCTTCATGTTTCCAATCATTCTTTATCAAACTAATTAAACTATAAATGAATGCACATTAAAATTAAATCAAACATGCATTATTTTCTTTGTACTAGAACCTATAAACTTATTTTAAATAAGCCTTAAATATATTTTTTAATTATCAATAAAATGTTTTTACAAGAAAAAATATAATTAAAGAAATATAATATTTTTGTTTAGTGAAAACGATTATGAATAAATAATAGGGATGGGACGATACCAAAATTTTCGCCGATACCGATACTTGCCGATACCGATACTTTACAAAATCAACCGATACCGATACTTGCCGATACCGATACTTTACAAAATCAACCGATACCGATACTTGCCGATACCGATACTTTACAAAATCAACCGATACCGATACTTGCCGATACCGATACTTTACAGAATCAACCGATACCGATACTTGCCGATACCGATACTTTACAAAATCAACCGATACCGATACTTGCCGATACCGATACTTTACAAAATCAACCGATACCGATACTTGCCGATACCGATACTTTACAAAATCAACCGATACCGATACTTCTCAACAAGTGCCGATACCTGCCGATACCGATACTTTAAAAAAAATGCCGATTCTTTCCGATACCGATACTTGCAGTTTTTTAAAGTCTATATTTATAAAACTCATTGATACTCGATGAGTTTTTAAGTATCAATTATTCTTGTAAGTTTTATGAAGTTCGAACTCAAAACTAACTCAGTAATGCTTTTTCAATGTAGTATAGCATGAAGTGATTTACATATTTCACATTAATTAAAATACATAGATATTAAATAGATAACTTTTCTGATGTGTGTTATCATCCTGTGGTACTTGTAATAAATAGGTGCGAAAATTGTCTACAGTAGCTGAATAATTCTTATCTTAAATTTATAATCAGACTCAAAAACCTATTGGTAGATTCCGTATATACTTTAAATTATTTATTTATAATGTCATGCATGTCATAATAAATAAATAAAAATTACACTTAGAACTCTAGTAGGTAGTTGGTCAATTATTGGATTGGTACTTATAATGAATTTTTTAATTATTTATTTCATTTTGGCTATAGAATAATAGAAATTTAATAAAAAAGAAAATTTATGAAATGAATAAAATTTAAATAATCATTAGAGTATCGGCAGATACTTTTCAATATATGCCGATACTCCCAAAAAATGCCGATACCGATACTTCGTCCCATCCCTAATAAATAATGTATATAGATTCTTCATTATAATTTTTCACTTTTTTATTCATCCCTATATACAAATTACACATTATATAACATTTTAGAACATCATTCATATTCATCACGACAGTCATTTCAAAACTATTCATAATATTGTTATAGTTTTATGAAGAGATATTCAAACTGTTTGGTGATTGCAATTGTGCAGCCGAACTTGATTGATGTTAAGGAAATAAATGTTAAAAAAGATTATTAGGTGCAAATATAGAGTACAGTTTCAATAACCATATTCAGTACAGGATGAAAATTTTAATAGGCTAGGTTAAGTAACGAATTATCGGTCTGTACTACATCTTCGGTCATATGAGAAACAACAATATGAAAATTATTATTATTACACAGTGCTATCTAATAATAATAATTTTTTATTGTTTTTTCTTATATGTCCGAAGATGTAGTACTGACCGATAATTCGTAACTTTCCCTATTATCAAAAAAATATTTGATTATTTCATTTTAATTTGTAAGGTAAATAATAATAATTAGTAAGTACTATTTTATAAAAATGATCGAAAATGTGGAACCGTTCGATAACTTGGAACCTACCCTACAAATGAAACGTTTTGAGAAAAAAGTAAAATAAGGACCATGTGAAAATGAATCATTATTTTCTCGTTAGTTTTTATGGACTTATTGTAGAGAGATTAATTATTATCAGTATTCAGCCTTCAATTATTTGGCAAGATGTATAATTAGAATGAATTTCATTATTAGATAAACCATAGATTTTATTAATAGAATTTAAGAACAGTCGGAAAAATGAACAAAAACAGACTTCGTAATAAACTACCGTAAATATTGACTTAAAATAGCTACTCCTTATTATTTAACCATCTTAATATCAATCTAATAATTATCACAGAAACTACTTATAATTCTAAGGGTTGCTTTATTTATAATAACTTACCGGTCTCTTTAGTTTAGAGAGGAAGAGCAGCGCAATCCTCACCCTTCGACGGTCACTGGCAAACTGATCTTTAAAAACCATTTTCATGAAAATACAAAATACCAGATGAGGCACCAAAAACGTCCCAGATTAGACACAAAAGTACCAAAAATTCAAACGTTTTTTTCACTTATGTTTGTCAACAGTGAAATATTCTTGCAAAATGTGGTAATTCGGGAAAGAAAAATTACCAACGTGGAACTTTTTAGAAAAATGTGAGAGCAAAAGTACCGAATTTGGTACAATAGTACCAGATTCGGCAAACTTGGTTAAAATACTAGGTTCTCACTTTTCTAATTTCTTGAGAATGAAATAAAATAGGTACTTTGTTCATCCTGTATTACAATTCAATTACCGGATTGTCAGAGTTACCGAACACATTACATTTTAATGTAATAATAACCTTTATTGAGTGGAAATACTAATTCATAGAATTAATGCTACTAAATGAGTTTTAAATTCTACTATAACATTTATTTCTATTTACGCATTATTTATATTTTATTAATAATATTTTGAATAAAATATCTAACACCTATTAGTTACTAATACCTCTCAGTTACAACTACCTCTGAGTTACTGATACCTGAGTTACTAATACCTCTCAGTTACAACTACCTCTGAGTTACTAATACCTGAGTTACTAATACCTCTCAGTTACTTATATCTCTCAGTTACTAGTACCTCTCAGTTACTAATACCTCTCAGTTACTAATACCTCTCAGTTACTAATACCTCTCAGTTACTAATACCTATCAGTTACTAACACCTCTCAGTTATTGATACCTCTCATTTACTAATACCTCTCAGTTACTAATACCTATCAGTTACTAATACCTCTCAGTTACTAATACCTATCAGTTACTAATACCTATCAGTTACTAACACCTCTCAGTTATTGATACCTCTCATTTACTAATACCTCTCAGTTACTAATACCTATCAGTTACTAATACCTCTCAGTTACTAATACCTATCAGTTACTAATACCTATCAGTTACTAATACCTATCAGTTACTAACACCTCTCAGTTATTGATACCTCTCATTTACTAATACCTCTCAGTTACTAATACCTATCAGTTACTAATACCTCTCAGTTACTAATACCTATCAGTTACTAATACCTATCAGTTACTAACACCTCTCAGTTATTGATACCTCTCATTTACTAATACCTCTCAGTTACTAATACCTCTCAGTTACTAATACCTCTCGGTTACTAATACCTCTTAGTTACTAATACCTCTCAGTTACTAATACCTCTCAGTTACTAATACCTCTCAGTTACTAATACCTCTCAGTTATTTATACCTATCAGTTACTAATACCTCTCAGTTACTAATACCTCTCAGTTACTAATACCTCTCAGTTACTAATACCTCTCAGTTACTAATACCTCTCAGTTACTAATACCTCTCAGTTACTAATACCTATCAGTTACTCCTGTGAATCACATTGCATGTCAAATTGCTTTTCAAAACTTTTCTCTGTTTTCACTGTTAATAATTAAATAGTGATAGTTATTGAAAAACTTTAATTACCAATTGATTTATGAAGGTAATATTATATTCTATTTTATCAGTTAATTGGTCAAAGTATATATATGATGAATTGAAATATTAGGTATTCTTCCTTTGTCTACCACTAATATATATTATAATGCATATGTATTTTTATTATAATTCCGAATTTTAGGAGCCGAAAATGTGTATTAAAAAGCGAAAGATTAAAAAAGAAAGAATATCAAAGAAAGAATATTATAATGCATTTTTTTTAATATTTTGCATTGATGAATAATTAATTCATTCAAACTATTAAATCATTGATAAAATGTAGACATGTTTTATATTCTAATTATCACGTCAAATTTTTTCAATTTGTATTGTTTAATAAAAATGATTTTTTTTATGAATGTAGCTAATAACTATAATATATTTTAATAATAAAATAAAACACTATAATTTAATATTAAAATATAATATAATAAAGTAAAAGTATAGGAATAAATGAAGTAGGGTAGTTTCTCGTTAGCATTTCTTTCTACATTCCGTGTTTTAGTACATCAGCTGGTAAATGTAGTGAGGCACGTAAAACATTATGAATTTCATTGACTGCTGCTATGTCCATTAAAATGCGGTATAATAATATAGTTTATTTCATCAAACGAGAAATATATTAATTACATTCAAGACAATAATTTAAAATCCTAAAAACATACTTGACGGTTCTCTTTGTTGAATAAAATTAATTCTAGATATCAAGTCATTAAAATCACTATCTACATTATATATACATCATTCCAAACCTTATTTACACTCTTTTTGAAATTTTATTCTTTCAATAAGCAGAACTTATGCTTAATAAAATCTTCGCTATTACAATTCTTCATCCAAAATAAAGATTTTAATAGTCAATAATTTATAAAAAAATTCAAAAGTGAAAGCACTAAAAATTATTTCAAACAAAATGATTACTAATATACAGGGTGTCCGACACTTTTGTTGCCAAACTGCGATATAAGGTAGCGATCGTCGAAATAAACACTTTGTATTCTATGAAGGTATGGTCTAAAATGCTTAGTTAAAGAGTTACAAGGACTTGAAGTTAGGTAAAAAATACAATGAGTAAAAAAACCGTGGCAAGGAAACGAAAAGCATGAAAGTAACAGAGGGCCACCAAGATCTGATTTTACTTATGGGGACATTTGAAGAGTTTGGTGTATGAAACACCGATTCAATCCGAAAAGAACCTGATCGGCAGAATTGTCAAAGCCTACGCAAGGATTTATGAAACTCCTGGTGTCTTTGCTCGAGTCTGCCAATCATCGGACAAACGTTTGAACGCCTGCATCGCAACAAATGGGAGGCAGTTTAAACACATTTTGTAAACATGTAACCTAATTTAAGATTATGTTTCTTTTGCTCATAATAATTACTGTTAAAAATGTTTTGTTTCTTATCGCATTATTAAAAAAATAATGTTAACTAATAATATAATAAATGGTAGAGATACTTTCCTAACCTTGTAACTCTTTAACTAAGCATTTATTTATAAAAAAAAGTGTTTATTTCGACGATTACAACCTTATGTTAAAGTTTGTCAACAAAAGTGCCGGACACTCTGTATGTATATAGAGAAATCTAATATCTTTTTAAAAACATAATCATCAAAATTTAATTATATTTCCTTTTGTTTGTCCATAATTCTGCTCCATAAAAAGAAGCCGAAACTTGGATTAAAACTAGTGATGCATCTCTCCATGTCCAGTGACTCGCTCTGTTAATGACGGAGTAAGAAGATACCCAAGTATTTGTGTAGATGAACTTTTTCAATAGGCAAGTTTTGTAGATAAAACTCTATGTTATTATATTGGTTTTAATTATTTTTTACTAAAATAGGGTAACTACTCAATTACCGTATGCTCATAGCTACCAAAAAGAGGCTTTAAAGGTCCTCTCCAGGCTCTGGGGAAAAAATGAGTTTATAACATAATATTATAGAACTAAGATCTAGGATCATTATTCTGCAAACCGCATACAATTCGGTTCACTATACATTTTTCTATTTGCTTTTTAAGTTTTTAATGCTCTGTTTGAAACAATTCTACGAAACACTAATATCTGACGCTGAAGAAGAAGATTGTACATTCTTGGTTTTGATTACAAATTTTAATTTATAATATTCAAATATTAAATGTTGAATTTATTTATATGTACCTACCTAGTTGATATTCAAAACAAACGGTGTACATTCTTTTTCTTTAGACTGAAAATTAGAAAGTAGAAAGTGAAAAGGATAAATATTCTGCTTGTAGAGCTTTGATTATAAAAATCTTTACAAACTTATAGTATTAGATTTATGCTATTAAATTTCAAAGGGGTTACTGCAAAAGGATATAAAACGTTAGTCTCTTTGATTAAAACAATAAAAATATTCAAAAAATTAAAAAAATCAATACTTTGTTGAAATCATGACGTATAATCTACTATCACGGTAACTGTAATCAGTCGGTAACTGAGTCGTTACCCTGTAAGTTCAATGCTCTATTCTATCTATTTAAATACTTATGTAAAGCATATCAATACCTACACTCAAATATATTATACTTACTTTAATATTTAATACGTTATGAGATAGTTGTTAGATGTGTAAATATTTATCACTTTGCTCAGTAAAATATAACATATGGAGAGATAATATTTACCCGGTAAATACGTGTTATATTAATATACTTGATAAATAAGTGTTGCATTCATTTACCAGGTAAATCGAGGGGTAAGTTCCGAGTTGTCGTACGGTTCTATATATTCGATCATATGAAAAAGAAACGTATTTTAATTCATATCCATCATACCTGTATTTTTAATGATCGAAAACATTACTGTTCGATAACTCAGAACACACCCAGTCTTTATTAAATGTAACTACGGCATCACTTATGTTAATTGCAGTAAAGCAAACAACTAGTAAATACTTACCTGATGTTTGTCAGAGATATAAATGACAGCTTGTCACGTCCTCGTTAACAAATGACAAACTTTTCAAATTGATTTGATGCCAAATATTGATTTAATTTGCTAAATAAATATTTGCCAAAGACTCTTTAAAAAGCAGACTGTAATATTACAGTGGATTCCTTCTCATTAATTATTACGCAATTCATTAAAAGGTAAACTTCTGCGAATTGAATTCGTATGTCTGAACTATCATTGCAAACAATTCCATGTGTGCTGTGTGTGTTTGTTGCCTAGGATATTTTCTACCATTTATTTAACACATAAACGTCGCATAATTTGTTATAAATGATAGGTCGTTTTGATCGTTAGGTTTGGAACGTCCCAAATCTGTTATTGCTTTTAAGAATTTCTTCTCTTGAAGAACTAGGCGAGCGTAAGAAGATTCAACAAGAAAGAAGATGTTATCAGATGTACAGAAGATATTCAACGTGTGAGCTTTCGGCCGAAACTCGTCGCCCACCAAAATAAGACCTCAATTATGCTATCAAGAAGTGTTGAACTGCCACCAAGTACCGGCTCAAGACATTTGTTAAAGTTAATCAGCAATTTCTACGAGGTGGATCAATTACACAAACCCAAACGAAAACAGGGAGGACGAAAAGGGCTTATGCAGGAATTGAAAAAGTTGGAACCTAGTCACTGAAAATCGCGTTGAATCTCTCCGGAAAAATGCACCCATTCTTCATCAAGCCTCACTACCAAAGGGAAAATACTCCGCTTTGATTATTAATTCAAGTTTTACAGAATAACTTCAATACAACCTCTCACAGCTATACATAAGCAGCAACGTCGGCAGTTCTGTGAATGGATTCTTTCTCAACCGGACGATTTCGTATAAAAACTTATTTGGACGAACGAAAATTTCTTCTGTCTTCATCAAAAACCACAGTGTAAATATGAAGAAGTCTAGTCGGAAAATAATCTTCACAAAATTACATAAATCAATAACCGGAACGTTGTCAAAGTTTGATTTTTCTAGCTATTACTGATGGAAAAATTCCGGTTGTTCATCCATTCGTCAACGAGGATGGTAATTTGGTTTCCTTCATTGGCTTGTGTTACCTCACTCTGCTTCAAGACACACCATGGCCTGCATTTAGATCTACAGCTACACGACACGGATTATGGTGAATGTAAGATGAAGCCCCACCCCATTGTACCACGCAGGCCAAGGAATTTCTTCTTGATAAGTTTCATGGCCGTGGCATCAGCCGGGGAACTGTCATCATCTGACTGGCCCACAATCCTGATCTGAACCTGGTTGACATTCAGTTTTGGGCTGTTGCCCAAAGAGATTTTCATTCTCAGATATCCATTGATTCTCTTATTGAATGTGTTAGAAATGAATCATACAACGAGGACACAATCAGGAGAGTTGCAGGTAACGTGTTGAAACGAGTTTGACTATGTCTACGTGCCAATGGAGGCCATTTTCAGCACATACTCTAGTGAGATAATCAATTAATATTATATGTTACATTCGTCACCTTTTTAATTATATATAATTATTGCATTTTATTATGCATGTAAAGTCTGCCAGAAGTAAATGAAAAGATTCACGGCAAAAAGAAAAAACACACACACACAAAGTATGTCATGTATACTTTTTGGATATGGATACGATATGTGTTAAATGTGGCTTTACATTGAAATATGCATAAAATACATGTGGTTAACATGTGTTATATGTAGGGTATTTGACATGATGCTATGAATGTGGCAAATTACATATGGTAAACACCTTTTGTAAGTAAGGTAAGTTACATGTGGATATGATATGGTAAATCAGATATGTATACAATCTCTATTGAATAAGGTTCAGAAATGGAATAACCACATGTTAATTATGTGTTTTTATGAGGGTTAGATTGATTGATTACACATATTTATACAATATGGCCACATCATAATAATTTAGGCAATGTGAAATTATTTCCTGGAATGTGGTCGATGTGCCGGCTATATTTTCTACCTGGGTATGTGCCACTGACACTCACTTATGAGTGGACAAAGAGTGTAATTGCCACTCACTTACGAGTGGACAAAGAGTGTAACTGCCACTCACTCACAGTGATTAATTGATAATCTAGATAAGAGTGGTGTCAATATTCTAAAACAAAGCAATGATTAACTCTAACAGTGACATTATCATAAACTAAAACTGGCACTCGTAGAACGCTTTTCTTCGCCGCCGCTACAGGTCAGGATTTTTTGCTACAGTCTTTTAAAAAGTTGTAATCAAATATGTTAATACAGATGATAAATGTGCCAACACAATTGATCTTTTTTTTTCTTCTTCTTCAAAATGTGTTTTATAGACTCGTTTTTTGGCCATGTGTTCTAAAAAAAAACATTTCTTAATATATTTGTTAAAATATATATTTACATCATGCACTTTATTTTCTATCTTCTCTCCAATTTCTATAGCGTAAAATGTGACCTGATTGGAAAAATGAATATCATTTTTGGAATCAGCACCAAAATACTTTAAGAATCAGCTATCAAATCCTTTGACAAAAAATTTAATTACAGCCCAGTACTATTATTTAACTACTAGTGGTTACCCGTGCAAATTGCACGGTATCGTACATATATTATTATACATTAATATTTAGGAACTTTACTTATTGCGTTTGTTCATACAGATTTCAAAACCTGTTTTCCATTACATTTCATAAGAATTAGATAGGTACCTGTAAAGAGTAATTTTCCGTCCCGTGACGTCATCAATTTATGTGAAATACTGTCGTGTTTATCATAAATATTTATGTAAGAATGCTGTATAAATAACTACAAATTACAAACATTATTCAAATACTCATATTATGAAAAACTAAAACAATTAACTCCATCGATCAATTCAATGCTTAAAATAGAAGAAATAAAATCACCATATATAGGTAGCAGCAGATATTCAATTTATATAAATTAATTAATATAATTATGTAAAATTCGTCATAATTTGATTAAGAATATTCTAAATATCATATATTTCGAATAGTTATCCCTACTCCCACCCGTCAATATCAATATTAAAATTAATCATTATATTTTCAATCGTACAAAATAATATCATTTATTTTCGTGAGGAAAAATGATAACCAGCGTAGGATTTTATTTTTTATTTTCTAATTTTCATCATATCTCAAAAAATACTTCGAATTTCGAAAAATGGTTAACGCAGTTATTTTTGTAGACCATTTTTACATATTGAAGATATTTTTCGATTCGATTATTGGAAACTTTATTTTTTTATTTATTTCGTATGTTACCATGTATTTCCCGATATGAATTAAATTCCTATGTATCTCATTAAAACTTAAAATCCGAATAATTCAAAAACGCGTTCGAATTTCGTAAAACAAATCAATAGCGTTCTGTAGGACCATAGGCCGGAGGTTTCCAGAAAATTTCAGCCCATTCTGTTGGATAGTCTCTGAAAATATCCAAAGTATGTCGAATTAATTCCTATGTATCCCATTATAAATCAAGTGTTAATAATTCGAAAACCCGTTTGAATTTCGAAAAACCCTTTTAGCACGTTTAATTCGACACGACTTTCTAAAAAGTTGTAAATTTTCAAGTCTCTACGTCTAACCGTTTGTGAGTAATATTGCTCCAAGTAACACACACACACACAGACAGATCTAGCGTATTATATTATAGAGATTAGTTTATTTGGTATCATCGATACCAATTAATAACTCGGAGCTGATTCTATACATTAAAATTATCTAGTCTGAAAAGAAAGATTCATAATAAATAATTATAAATTTAAGGTTCTAGGTCAATTCGCCGAAAACACATTCGCCGAAAACAGATTCGCCGAAAATACCTTCGCCGAAAACAGATTCGCCGAAAACACATTCGACGAAATATGATAATTTTTAGCAGACTAAGGTTTACTACAAAAATTTAAGTTTATTGTACACCCTGTGTTAAATGATTGTTTAAAATTGATCAATTTTTTTATTAACTATAAAAATCAAACGGTAATTAATTGTCTGGTTTTAATGCCATATAAATGCTTGTTCTTAGTCCCATTATAAAAGTTTCTAAATAAATTTAGTAGTATTTATTAAATTAATAAATAATAAACTTTCTCCATATTGTCAATATTTTGTAAAAGGAATAGTTATAAGAATATTCTTAAAACCTAGAAATAAAACTGTTTTAACTGTACCATCTATAGTTGTTGAAATATACGAATTAAAAGTTGGTAGCCTTTTTGTTGGGTCACCTTGTATAGTTAAATCTTCACGAGCGACTCACAGCTAGTAGCAGACTGATTCTACAATGTATATAGGAGGATTAAAGTAAAGTGAGACTAACACAATTTTTTTTAACTGATAATTGAACACAGAAAATAAGATTAACATGTAATCAATAAACTGTCACAAATAATGCAGCAACAACATTATTGTATGAGTTAATTAATTAAGTTAACGTGAATACCATAAAGTTTAACCAATAATTATGTAGAATATTGTTAAGTAATTTATACACTTATATGAAAGTTCATTTTTTATGAGATAAATATAATTACCTTTTTAAACAATTTTTTTCGACGAATGTGTCGTACGGCGAATGTGTTTTCGGCGAAAGGATCGGTCACCTAAATTTGAATTACTTGTATAATAAACATATCCATTATTATATTTCAAATATGCAGTACAATAATTTCCAGTACCTTTATTACCAAAATAAAAGTCTTGTTAACAGAAAACTTCATTAATTTATTTGTGTAAGACTTAACATACATATACTGATGACATACATACTTGTGACACAAATCTGCGAATAATAACATAGCATTAATTATTCGTGTGATTATATTCAATCACTTTAACTAATCATGTAAAACCTAGTTAGTTGAACAAAAAATAGCTAACCCTTTATGTTCAAAGGTAGCACATATGTCCCTTTTAAATGATGTATTTGGTGTGTGTGTTTTTATAAATTTTCTTTAAATGACCGGATAAACGCTTTCATCGTGATTTTTTAATTTAATTTAACTCAACTCTCTATTATTACTTTTAGTATTTTTTTTCTTTGCCTATAAATTACAAGAATATCATATTTTTTATTTCACGCTTAAACTAATTCGGGGCATAAAAGATTGAGCATTAAATTACCATCATCGACTCAATGAATAAATGACACACGGTACATTTAAGTGATTTCAAATGAAATTAATCAAAGTATTTAGAGACAAAGCATTTTAGCCGATATTTCATACTCGTTCTATTGTATTTAAACACGCTTCTTTAAATAAATAATCACATCAATAGTGCAATTAAAGTGCACATGATAAGCTACAGTAGAAACCGTGATTTAGTGTTAACAAATTAGTGAGTATAAAGAAGACCTTTAATAGTTATTATGTTATACTAATAATTTCTGCTATTATAATGGGTTTAGGAAAATATTTAAATGCAAGAATTTATTAACAATACTGATTTAACTAAATTATTTTCTACTTTTAAAACTCACAAATATGATATTTTTAAATTGTTACTATTCGTGTGACCAGTAGCTATGGTCACAAACTTATAGTTTTTCTTTTATAATCATTAGTAGGGTTGTGACAATATGCGTTTAAAATAATAGATCCTGAAAATATCATAGACGGAGAAAATTAAACAGTATTGAATCGTTCTAAATCAGCGGTATTTGGTATTTGGTATTCGAAACCATTTCATTTCGTTTCGTCTGTGATATTCTTAAGATCAATGACTCTAAACGCATATTGTCACAACCCTAATCATTAGTAAAGGCTTCGGACAGACAGATTGTTCTCTTATTATATTATGTACGTATTCATTTATGCATGTGTACATACATACATTATGCTTGTACATTTACACATACAATAAACTTGTACATACACTCATATATTATACTGGTACATTTACACATACATTATACTAGTACATTTACACATACATTATACTAGTACATTTACACATACATTATACTAGTACATTTACACATACATTATACTAGTACATACACGCATATATTATACTGGTATATTTTATCTATTTATTCTATTTACTTTAATACGGAAGATTTAGTTATTTTGACCTTAATTATTTTATTTTAATTAGTTACTCCTCTAAATAAAAATAATTTTCTATATCGTTTTCTATAAGAATAGTTTTCTTTTGATGCGAGTACTCTTTGCAGGGTAAACTAAGTTAAGTAAATTGAAGCATTGAAATTTCCCCCTGGAATCACATCAATAATCGTCACTCAAGTCAATTTTGTGGCGACGATTATATTCAAAGAAATGGGTTTAATAATTTTTTTAATAAAAAATCTAATTTTAAGATCTTATATCATTTATAATATATGTTAAAATTGAGTGTAATATAAATGGTGTAATATATTCGATATTTAATTGTCAAAATGATTTATTAGTTAAGAAAATTTTACTGGCAATTACATTAACCAACAAGACACTATTACCATTAGTTTAGTCTATTATAAGTGAGTGTGAGAAAACGGTAATTGGGTAAGTTCTGAGTTAACGGACGGTGCCATATTTTCGATCATGTAAGAAAAAATAAATGATAATTAGGGTAAGTTACAAATTAGCGGTCGGTACTACTACATCTCCGGACATATAAGAAAAAACGATATAAATATTATTATTATTACACATAACACAGTGCTATTTAATACTTCGACAAACCGGGTTTGCAGAAGTATTAGATAGCACTGTGTAATAATAAAAAAAATTATATTGTTTTTTCTTATATGACCGAAGATGTAGTACTGACCTGTAATTCATAACTTACCCTATTAATAAAGTAACTTGTTGAAAAATAATTATTCTATTAATTCTTATATGTTCGAAAATGTGGAACCGTCCAATAACTCTGGACTTACCCTATAGTGTCATAAATTACATAATATGAAATTGATGTTCCTATTTCGAATTTCAATCTGATAATTCATGAATTGTAAACAGATTATCAATAAATAGTTAATTAAAATGTAAAATGATTAACAAGTCAATATTAGCTAATACACGATTATTAACTTATTATTTAATTGTTTCTTAATCATAATCCTAAAGGCGTATAATGCAGTATAAGTCATATATAATGCAGACGTATAAGTCTTATATAATGCAGTAATTGATAATGTTTGCAACAAATTGTAATATTTTAAAACCATTTCATGCCGACTTTTTTCCTGAGTTCACTATGAGTAATAATTAAGGTTCTTTAATAATATTTTGTTACTTGTACCTTATTTCAATCTATTGAACTTGTGATGGGACAATATGTCCCACCAGTCGTGAACATCACAGACTATTGGGACAAGATGTCCCAATAGAATATGAATGTTACTAGTGGGACATATTAGCCCATTCGGTTCGAAAGGGTTAATAATGAGGATTTATTCCTGGGATATTCCCTTCCCCGAAAAGTTCCATGCAGTGATTCACTGAAACTTATGAAAGATTTTGATAATTGTCTATTTTATTTATCATTGTATTTTCTGTGTATTTTTGTTATCAATTATGTTATCGTTATCTAAGGTATGAAACCTCCTCGCTACTAATTTCTATCAAGTTTTTCCTAAGCTGTTAGAGGTGAAACCCTCTGAAAGAGCAGGTGACCAGTGTTTGAAACATGAAAATAAAATAATAATTAAAAAATGATAGTTGACGATATTGAGATAAAGTAAGGATTAAAGTATTATTATTTTACATACAAGTACATTCCCAGGCAAGAAAGGTTTAATCCTGGGATATTAAGGGAATATCACAAGATTAAATCCTTCTTGTTTGGGATAATCTAAGTATAGGAGAATATGTTGGGGGATATGTATATGTGACATTCTTCATTTAATTATGATACGAATGATTTGAAATAAACTTTATTTTCATTAATTAAATATAAAGGATGAATTTTTTCGTGAATTTAAAAGTTTGAATAATTAAATGAAAACAATGTTAAAGTAAATTAAATGTTAAGACCAAAAACCGTAGACTAAAATACGAAAATACTCTAATAATAATCAATATTTACTTTCTATTAAATTATTATTATTATTATTTTAGTTTCAATATTTATGTAATGGAATTCATCAGTTTGGTTAACCAATATTTATTATTTCCGGTACGTTTTATTTTTTTAATTATAGTCTCTGATATGAGTATTACCCATTATATTTATTTTATTTAAATACTTATTCCACCTATTATGAGTACTTTATTATTTATTTACATTTTAATGGAGATAAAACTAGTAGAATTATTTATTATTATATATTAAATATATAACATTCAACAGTCTAGGTTATTTTATCTAATTAATATACCTTAAAATTTATTTTAAAATTAATAAAATATATAAATAATATTTAAATCATTTGAAACAAATAATAATAAATGATTTTTTGCTCTCTAAATATATGTGAAGATAGGATGTGTCCCGAGTTAATGGACGCTTAATAGAAAACTGTATAAAATAATAACTATTTAATTTTTATTTCAAGTGGTATCCATAGATGCCTATTTAAATATAAGTTATAAAATTAATATTATGTTTTTTTTTTCTCATATGATCGAAAATGTGAAACTGTCCGTTAACTTAGAAAATACCCTAACAGATAAATCATTTTGGATTTTAAATAATCATTTATTCAAATTAGAACTAAATGAAAGAAATATAAGTAATTAGATAACATTTTCATTTAGATTATTTTGATTTAATTTAAATATTATCGCTAATGACAATTTTCGAATGGAAGAAAATTAGTCCATATTAATATTAATTAATGTATTCTTATAAATATACTAATGAAAATATTTTAAACATAGCTTAAGAAACGATATATGATGTACAACATGGGAAAGATACAATATATATTCAAATACCTTTTGATTTCATGATAATTTTATAAAATGGATATAGATATTAACGATTTATTTTGCAATTATTGCAATATGATAAATTTAAATATTATCTTCTTTAGCGTTGTAGAATATCTGATTAAATATGCATTATATTCAAATATTAAATATAATTATATTTTAAGCTAATACACACAATATGTCAAATAATTATACTTTTCAATAAAATAAGGTTCATATAGCATATAATAACAATATAATAACTATAATAAATTAATAAATCCTCAGTCTCCATACTAACGTTTATACACTCTTATATAATTATTAAGTCGCAGTACTTAGCTTTATCACCTCTTCATTAATTCCTACTAAGGATAAAGCTACCCATTGTCTCCCATTGGTCAGAATATGACCTTTGTAAAGGAGTGGGCGTGGCCAAGCCTTCCTGTTGTGGGTGAGGCAGTGCCTGGAAGCCTTCCCATTGGTTGAAACTGACCTTTCCAGGTGATAATGGGCGGGGCGTAGCTTCTTGCCGTGGTTCGTGTGGCTACTGTACGCCCTCTCATTGGCTGTGGCTTAGTGTTCGAATTGTAGGTTCGAATTGGGTAGGTGATGACAGCTCAGAAGTGTTTTTAATGGCTTTGGTGTCGGTCATTAGTGTCTGAATTGTGCCTGTGACTTGAAAGTGAAAACTGGTAGCAATGTTAGCCAATTTGAACGCTGGAAGGGAAATATTTTCTAGAAGTGATGAGGACATAATCAACAGAAGAGCAATGGCCAATACTAAGAGTGAGTTAATGTATATAGGTGCTTAAGGAAAGAAATAGGTATATTATAAAGGAGATGGGTATTTTAACTAAGAGATGAGTATTCTAACTAAGAGATGGGTATTTTAACTAAGAGATGGGTATTTTAACTAAGAGATGGGTGTTCTAACTAAGAGATGGGTATTTTAACTAAGAGATGGGTATTTTAACTAAGAGATGGGTATTTTAACTAAGAGATGGGTATTTTAACTAAGAGATGGGTATTTTATTTAAGAGATGGGTATTTTAACTAAGAGATGGGTATTTTAACTAAGAGATGGGTATTTTAACTAAGAGATGGGTATTTTAACTAAGAGATGGGTATTTTAACTAAGAGATGGGTATTTTAACTAAGAGATGGGTATTTTAACTAAGAGATGGGTATTTTAACTAAGAGATGGGTATTTTAACTAAGAGATGGGTTTTTTAACTAAGAGATGGGTATTTTAACTAAGAGATGGGTATTTTAACTGAGAGATGGGTATTTTAACTAAGAGATGGGTATTTTAACTAAGAGATGGGTATTTTAACTAAGAGATGGGTATTTTAACTAAGAGATGGGTTTTTTAACTAAGAGATGGGTATTTTAACTAAGAGATGGGTTTTTTTAACTAAGAGATGGGTATTTTAACTAAGAGATGGGTATTTTAACTAAGAGATGGGTATTTTAACTAAAAGATGGGTATATCTTTTAAAAATTATTAATGGCATGAAAAATATAATATCTGTACTATTGATCAAATTTTAATGCATGGAATTTTCTACCATGGAAATGCTTTATTATTTGTTGTTTTTCATTGTAAGATGTTGTCTTTGAACCAAAGAAACTGCGATAATATTAAACTTTGATTTGTGACAATTAATTTTTCATATTTTTCTTGTTGTATATACTAACTTATCATGTACAGTGTTTATTTTAATCTTTTTACATATGAACAGCTGAATTTACTCCACGTTACATGTATCTATCATATATTTACTATTTATTTCATTCAACGAATATAATCGAATTTAATATAAAATGTTTAAAAATATATTCAATATAGATGTTCATTAAATTAAGGTTGTAGAATAGAATTAAATACTTATTAAATTAAATTGCATTATTCGTCATTCCAATATTTACATCTATATCACCTAGTAACATAGGTAGGTATACCATATTATGAATTTGAATATAAATTAATTTTTCAATTATTAGATCTTCATTAAATACCGTATACTAATTCCAATAGTTTATTATTAATAAACTCAACAAATTACGATTATTAAACATTTTTTTGTAGAGAGAACACTAAGGTAATATACATTTTAAAATATTAAATTCCTACAGATACCAATTAAAATAAACTATTTGAATGTTAAATCATAATGTTTAAAATATTTTGATGTTCCTATTTTGATGTCTGTATTTAACTGTCATCAGGTAGAACTATACACATCTGGTAATGGAAGTTACAGATGTGCCCTTTGATATGTTTATTTATTATACATCCTTTATAGATAAATAGAAAATAATTTAAATTAAACTTTCTCTTATATGTACAAAAATCACAATAATTATAATGCTAGTTTCTTATTTATATACATATATTTTATATATAGGATGAGAGTAATATCTATACATGTATCTATAAATTATAGGTAGTAATAGGTACATGGTTAAGGTCCGAGGCTCTACAGAAGAAAACACTATAATAATAATTATTTAAGCTTTATTTCAATTGGTAGCTATGATACATGCGTGTATTATAGATACTAATAAAATGAAAATTAAACGTTACATAGTTTCTTCTTACATTATCGAAAACGTAGAACCTTTCTATAACTCAGAACTTACCCTATAGTTAAACTAACAAGCTGTAATTGAATTTGCCTGAAAATAATTAAATAATATGACTAATAACGATTACCGTTTGCACATTAGTTTACTATTATCTAGCCTTGAGAGGTTATATATTCATCGTGATTTGTCTTGACTTAAGAAACAGCTTAGGTTATTTTGGTTAAAATCTTGCAAAGCTTTACATGAAAAGAAAATTATTTGAATGATATATATTTACTTATAGTAAGCGACTGCATTCACGGAGTAGCTTTTATACATCCATGAGCATTGTCATCGACTGTGGTATAGGTGACTTTGTTCATGGAGCCACTTTCCTTTCTGACTGCTTCTTCCAGTCCCTTGTATTTCATTTCCTTTTGACGTCGGCGATATTACCTTTGGTTCCGAAGCAGACGTTAAACCTCTACTAAATTAATTATATGTATAAATGATTAACATTCATTTTTAACATAAGTGAGATATTTGTAATGTATCCTTATGAAATAAATAAAATTCTATTATATATTATATAGCACACGTATTCTTCATTATTTAAACAATATCCTTTAGTATATTTAGCTATAGTGTAACTCCCTAATAATCCATTAAATATAATATATACTTAGTTATTTAACACTCGACGTGTTTAACAAAATAATATTTCATATTGAACTGCTTTTTAATCTAAACTTTCATACATTGATATTTTACCCTCATCTACATCATAATTTGATTTAGAACTATTCAAGTATATACAGAATATTCATTAAATTTTTATGAAAACATATTTTTTTAAATATATATTCACATGAATATTTTTTTTTATTATGAATATTTAATTTTAGCAATACTTACCACATTCTAATATGTGTCGAATTCTGTTCCAATCTCCCCCCCCCATAGCACTCACGCAGTGGCGCATTGCGCCAGCACGTGACTTACGCCATGGAAAATGTTAAACTAACCTTTATAATGAAGGTGGCGACTGTTCGCAACTATTCTGCTAATTAAAAGATGAGAAGAGGACCGTAAAAAGATACTGGCGATGAGGGAATTAGGAGCTACCTATTTATTTAGGGAAACATACGAATTATCGGTCAGTTTCACATCTTCGGTAGTGAAAAACTATATAATAAATTTTTTTTTATAGATTATCAATTAAAATTAAATTATAATGAATATATCGATTTTTCTTATATGACCGTAGATGTAAAACCAACCGTTAATTCGTAACTTACCTATTTTTTTTAATATATTTTCTTCGCATGATCGAAAACGTGGGACTGTACGATATCTCGGAACGTACCCTTTGGGTTAACCAACAAATTGATTATTATTTAAATTACTTCATTTCTATTTCTTTAAATAAACTGAAATAAAACATTATTACTTTCACTATCATATCATTCTATTAACAAATAATTTTAACTACCAGCCTTTTTATTAACTAACTAGGGCAAGTTGCGAATTATCGGTCAGAATTACGTCTCCGGTCATATAAGAAAAAAAAATATAAAAATTATTATTATTACACAGTGCTATCTAATGATAATTTTTATATTGTTTTTTCTTACATGACCGAAGATGTAGTACTGACCGATAATTCGTAACTTACCCTACCTATCATTTTGTCTTTTTTCACTTCTCCCACCCTAACTAAATAGCATCAAAAGTCCTAATTAATTGAAAGACAAAGCACATACCTTCTGCGGTGAAGCGCATCACATCCATCTTAAATGAGGGCCATGTGTCGGGTCGCACCCCCTGGCGGAGAGGGTAGTTACGAACGTGTGCACAGAGGGTATCATCATCTCCCGTAAACAGAGATGACCTTATGATGATGCTCTCAGAGTAACATAGGAACAGCTGGTACTTAATGGGATTGATAATTACAAGAACTGTTGATTACAAGCACTGTTGATTAACTGTTGATCACAAATCCTGTTCATTTCAAATCCTGTTGATTGCCCGTTGATTTTAAACTCAGCTGATATTAAACACTGATGATTTTTACTTGTCAATGCATAGGTCACCATTATGACAATTTAAAGTTTCAGATTTACCATTCATAACCAATTAACTTCCACTTACATAGTACTGTATCTCTCAGAATACTGTGTTGTTCCTCTACTAATATTTAGTAACTGTATTTCTTTTCTTCCACAGACCGAATCCTGTACGACACACCATGCGAAGTGTGCAAGGACCACTCGTCAGGCAAACACTACGGTATATACGCTTGCGATGGTTGCGCTGGTTTCTTCAAAGTGAGTAATTGACGAGAAAAAGAACACTCAATAGGGATAAATTACACGTAACATGCTTCTTGGAACAACATTAGTCCAATGTTGTAGCAACATTTTCAATATTGTTACAATGTTGCCTCGAGAAGTATTGCTGCCTGAAAATCTTATTTTCTGGAAGAAATTCCTTTTCCTTCTTTAATATTTTGAGAGTAACAGAACCAAACTCCTTAACAGTCTAACAAAACTAATTGAAAATTATTATTCATACCTAATGAAGCCGAAGTAGTTAGGTAGTCATGGGCTATATATATGTACATATTGTATCATGATATTCTATCTCTTTTTCATGATAACTTTATGTAGTAGACACTTAGAACAACTTTACAATATAGTAAGGTATGTAGCAACTCTCTCCCTCATGCAGTTTTCGTGCTCTCATCCAAATCTAATGTTGTGAATATTGTTTTGTCCTCCGATTATATATATAGTTATATTGTTTACTCGAAGAGTTCAAACTCTTACCAGAGCTTAAACTTATCACTTTAATGTGTATAACTGTTTTCTCAATGATGAATTTGAATGTTAATGGACTTTTGTGTCCCTACTTTCAGCGATCCATCAGGAGACAGAGGCAGTACTCCTGCAAGAATATGGGCGATGGGAGCTGCATGGTGGATAAAATGAACAGGAACCAATGCAGGGCGTGCAGACTTACCAAATGCATCAGAGCTGGAATGAATAAAGGGGGTGAGTTGAACAAAAATAGTGTCAACTATTTATCTAGTTTGGTGTCCTAGACGATCATTCGTATTTAAGATTCCTAAAATATACAATGACTAATTTTCCAAATCAAAATAACTGTATTACAATGTTGTTAATTAAAATACCAAATAAAATATCTAAAATACCAAATAAAATATCTAAAATACCAAATAAAATATCTATCGAGAAAATTTCAGCTCAGTTTGTTTAACCCCCTCACGCAGTAGCTAACTACTTGTTCATTAATTCTCAAGATGTTATATTCAAAACTATCCATAGGTTACTGTGCAGAAAAAGGTCGAAATCCCTAATGAAAACATCCAAAGAGACTTTAAATCTCTCCAATTCACACCCAAACATGAGCGCATGCGCAGTCTGTCTCACCCTCCTCCTCATCTGGGAACATCATCCAAATATTAAACACGAAATCCACTTGAAAAATTCCAACTTTAAAACATCAACACTCAACTCTGTCACTTTTGAATGCCGATTGAAAATCATTAAAATCGATACAGTCTCTGAAAGGAGGAATCGACTGGCTTTTGTGATCCGAATACTCTTCGAGTGGGGAACCGGCAGCCAGAACCCATAGTCAACAAAACGCACCCACTTGAGGAATTAACGCGGCGTGCTGGCGATCTAGTGCTAGAAACGGCATGCTGTGGACCGTGTGGTTAGAAACGGCATGCTGTGGACCGTGTGGTTAGAAACGGCATGCTGTGGACCGTGTGGTTAGAAACGGCATAATGTGGACCGTGTGGTTAGAAACTGTATAATTTATTGCTGTCTATTATTTACAGTCTTACACAGTCTTTTATCTACAGTCTTACAGTCTGTTATCAACAGTCTTACACAGTCTATTATCTACAGTCTTACAGTCTATTATTTACAGTCTTACACAGTCTATCATCTACAGTCTATTAGACTATTATTTACATTCTTACAGTCTATCATCTAAAGTCTTACAGTCTATTATCTAGTGTCTTGCAGTCTATCTTCTACAGTCTACATCTACAGTCTTACAGTCGATTATTAACAGTTTTGCAGTCTATTATTTACAGTCTTGCACAGTCTATTATTTTCAGTCTTACACAGTCTATTATCTACAGTCTTACAGTCTATTATCTACAGTCTTACAGTCTATTATCTACAGTCTCACAGTCTATTATCTACAGTCTTACAGTCTATTATCTACAGTCTTACAGTCTATTATCTACAGTCTTTCACAGTCTATCATTCAGTCTTATAGTCTATCATCTACAGTCTTACAGTCTATCATCTACAGTCTATCATCTACAGTCTATCATCTACAGTCTATCATCTACAGTCTATCATCTACAGTCTATCATCTACAGTCTATCATCTAACGTCTATCATCTACAATCTATCATTCAGTCTTACAGTCTATTGTACAGTCTTATTTCTCAAGTAGTTGATACAATTTCTCAGCCTCTATACTGAGTTAATTCTCTATACTTTTTCACACGTTATTTCTCACGCGGTTTAGTGTTAGTATGTTCCCTATTTCAATTTCAATATAAATCATATAATGATTAATTTGTATTAATCCTGAAACCTCATTATTTAAGTTAATGAACAGGTTTAAAGACTATTAGATTATGAATGGAATATACTCGCTTTTATTTCAATACTTTATTACATATTAGTAATTACTATACTTATTTTTTATCCAATATATGCATATTTAATTTATCTATTATTAAATTCTCCAAAAGATCTATGATTTATTAAATATAAATTATATAATGAAAATATTCATAGTACAAATTAAAAATGTTAATAATATTTTCACAATAATGATATAAATAAAGTTGATAATAATAATGCAAAGATATTTAAGTATTTTACTCTGTAGTCGATAAAAAATCCCGTTGAATCAAGAGTTCTTCAAAACCATTGAGTGACGTTAAATGACGAAAAAACTGCCAAAGGGAAATCAATAACTGTATTTTATTGCCCTTAATATATATTTACTAATGTGTCCACTCATTATAATGTTTTTTGATGTATTTTATGTGTCTTATGAACAGCCAACTAAACAATCACTTTTCTAACCAGTAAATCGCAAAACTATGGAAAAGCTAAATATATATTATTCCAATGTACACTACAATGATTCAGGTAGATATTAACATTTATGTACGAGGTGTGTAATTGCAAGATTTATTCTATAATTAGGTGTTTTCCCTATTCTTAATTAATACATAGACCATATTTAGGCACCATGTTGTACTTCCAAAAGGTCTCATTTCACTACCATTGTCTATAGTGTTTGTTTTTGGTGACAGAAGAGACTACCTACTTACTTTGTGAGAACTAATCACTCCCAGACACTAATTTACCCAAACAGACATCACCCTAATCCTCATTATCCTTTGTGACATCCTCCTCTAATTCCTTTGTGGCAGTAAAAACAGAGCACGACTGTACCGTTCCAGTGCTTTGTGGCTGACAAGTCAACCAGTGCTCAGCTTAAGCATTCAGTCTGTGTAGTGAAAAGCTCTGTCATTCCTAGATCTAAAAGCTGAATAAAATAATACCAGCTGCACTGTAAACAAACTTTCAAATGGTAACTTCAGTCGTATCTCCTTCATCTTGGTTATTTTGTTAAGCGTTATCACGCAATTTTAAGTCATGGTTATGAGCCCAGAAAAAATGTTCGAACATAGAAAGGATAGAATTTAAGAGCTTTCTATATTCTTCAAGAGTAGCAGCATCCAGTTTCTGAAATGTAATCAAATTTTTACAAATTATTTATGCTGTCGATTGTTCGTTAAAGTTTCGTATTAATTGCAAACTATTTACTTTCTGAGATTTAAAATAATTATTACATTTCTTTAAAATATTGTCCCTCATTGAATTACAGTTTGGTTATCTAGATGAAGACTGCATTCATATTTCACAATTCTCTAATTTCTCTCAAGGTTTCGCCCTAGGTTGACAGGCAGAAGAATGATATCTATCGCCTCAATCTGAACTAATATCGCATTACGATAAAGTCACTATGAAAGTCCCTCGTAACTAGACACTCTTAAACGATGTTACAAAAACAGCTCTCCATTATTGCCTTCTTGACAGCAAAAGATTCGTATCTTAGAGGCTTTGAATGCCTGCCATTTTGCACGCTACTTTTTTAACATTTGGGATTAAAATTCAGGCTATGAACAATTTGGAATCATTACCTTCAACAATTCAGATCGCTACTTTACCAACGTGGCATCGACTTTCCAGGAAAGAGGGATTTCTCCCTAGGATATTCCCTTAATATACCAGGAATAAACTGGGTTAAACTTGTTTTTTTTTCTATAATTCTATAGATGGCTTTCAACTCTTTGACCATCACTCATAATTAGTGCGATGAAGAGGAGAGTTTTCTGCATGAGTGCCATTGCCCTTTTAGCTTTTCTCCCTCTGCCGTAATTATTAGTTACTAGGTATAATAGCTAGGGAGAGATACCTTTTGCCAACTAGCCCCGTGCTTTGTCGTCAGTTTCAGTCACTGGTTATTATGGGATTAGTTGTGAATGCTTCCCTCCGCCTAAGATATAATCAATGCAGTTAAATATTATGATTATGACATCCAGAAAAATGAGTTCAATAATAAAATGACAGACTGATGAATTTGGGTAAAATTAAAATGCCATTTGTGAAAGCAGAATTTGTTCGTATTTAAACTGCATTTTGAACAGTATATGATTGCTCATATGGGGGTAATTAAACCACCAACTTAAAAAAAGAGAACACAAATGAGTCTGATGAAGATCAACGCTCATTATTTGTATATCACGTTTCTATTAGTCACTAAATCCATGGTAGATTTTTGTAGAAGTCCTCTGTGTTTCTTTGTGGCATGATACACTCCCAGTCGCTTCCTTTTGTTGGCTGATCCTATCTTCTGCTTATCTGATTACACAGCAGCCTTCCCATTAGATTCTAATGCGGATGTTCATTCTCTGGCTCTTTCTGGCCCATGAACCAACA
Source organism: Caprella mutica (assembly GCA_947561585.1). Classification (NCBI taxonomy): domain Eukaryota; kingdom Metazoa; phylum Arthropoda; class Malacostraca; order Amphipoda; family Caprellidae; genus Caprella; species Caprella mutica. The sequence goes on along the minus strand of CANNZV010002171.1, from coordinate 210,384 downwards.
CAATGGGAATATTCGACTAGGTACATCTCTCACTCCTCTCGAATGGAATTCCACTGAATGAATCCATCATAAAATTTATTCATGCATCAATTAAGAGTTTAATACTCATGAAATTAACATAATCTATATGTTTTTCAATCGTTTTTTCTTCTTTTCAGCCGTTCAACAAGAGAGAGGCCCAAGACCATCATCCATCAGAAGAAATTTGACTTTATACAGTCGTACAGTATCTCCAGAATCATCTCAAACAAATGAAGTAACCCCAACATCACTGGCAAGAAACATCAACACCTCCTCCCCAATAGTTTCCTCAACAACTCATCCCCATTCACCCCCAAACCTTCACTCACTTCCCTCCCCTCTTCCCCTCTCCGCTTATCCTTTCCCCACATTTCCATTTCACAGTTTTCCCCATCAGCCCCGACCCCAGTTACCAGGTAACATCGTAGACTGTTCTTTAGCTGCCCTCAGAACAATGCTTGCTCATCACACTTGGCCTTCTCCCTTCGCATACTCTCCGCATCAGAGACAACAGCTGCATGGCAACTTCACAGCCAATCTAATCAGTAACTTGAATCCTGAGCAATTGGCAGCTTTATCCATTGAGAAACTACGAAGAGGGGCTTCTCCCGACACAACAATAAAATCACCTACTGCAAAGGTACTATTTATTTACCATATTAAGATGACATTCTGGTTTGTAATATATGGCTTGTTAAATAACTCCTTTCTTTTCCACAACAGCTCCCAGTACCAGCAACCTCACACTCGCCTGGCAACTTACTTCACAACAGCGAAGTTGCCGCCATGGTTCTATTTACTTGTGTTAACTGGGCAAAAGAAGAGAAAACATTCAAAGAACTTTCTAAAGATGAGCAGGTAATAGTTAACTGATTAGTCTTATATCAGCTTTCAATGATTCCTTGAGATCATTTTACTAATCTTTTATAATTTCCAGATTAGTTTACTGACTAAGAACTGGGCGAAGTTATTCGTTCTCATGGTCAGAGACTACCAATTCTCATTCGATGCAAGTCACCTGATTCTTTCGCGATCTCTGACACCAATGGAGTTACTTCAGGACATTTCCACAACTAGAAACATCCTCAATACCATTCATACAGTCAACCCTGATCAAACTGAAATGAATAATCTGAAACTAGCAGCGTTATTCAATCCAGGTAAATGATTGCTTCACCTTCTTTGGACAATATTGAAATGTATCTAATTATTTTAATATCAATTATTTAAATATTTATTTCATCTCCAGGGTCCAACTCCTCTCCCATCAGTCCACATTTCACAGCAGCAGTTGAAAAGCTAACATGTTCGATCCCATTTCTACCATCTAGTTTGTTGAGGTAAGTTTTCAGTTCGGGCACGACCAAATGCGACATCTTTGGTGTTAAGCACCTATATAAGGACCATTCAATTTTGTTGTTGCTTATTTTCAATATTCTAAATGATTATTTTTCCCTTTAGGAAACGGATTGAAGAGATGAGTCTCGTTCTGAAGGAGCTAAGAGAAGTCACAGGAAATGCCATAGATGAGATTTACTTCAAAAGCCACACCAACGGCACACCGCTGTCTACTATAATAAATGATATCTATGAGAAAGAATGATGATATGAGGAAGAATGATATCTATGAGAAAGAATGATATATATGAGAATGAAGGATATATATGAGGTAGAATCATATCTGTTGAAATGAATTATATCTATGGGGTTTATAGTTTGGAGAATAAACTATTGTTATGAATAATTTGTTAGTATTCATACCACATGATTTACACCATTTTATCGAATAGTTTACTCCATTCTAGTACATGGCTTACACCATTCTAGTACATGGCTTACACCATTCTAGTACATGGTTTACCAACTTATCTTTTGTAAATCTGAAATGTCGGATAAAGTATCATTTTCGGTACGGATGAAATTTTTAGGTTCAAAAGGTGACTCCTTGCAATATTTGTAAATATATTAAGTTGTCTTCAATTGTTAATAAACTAATACTTTTCTATGATATAATCAGGAAGTATAGTGAGTTTTGTAATGCATTGTATATAGTAGGAGGCAATTTTTAATAACTTGTTAGTTGTTGATTCATTTTAAGGTGCCATTGATGTAGATTTTTTTTTTGCAAATTAATATCGTATTTCTTCATCAGTGATTGTTTCTACTTTGAAAGTATTAAATTAATAATTGTATTAATTTAATAAACAACTAATTTAATGAATTGATACATGAACACATATTGGAAAATTTATGATTTTTTTTTGCATAATATATACATCCTAAATTGAAATGATTGTATTTATTCCCCATATCTTATAATTTTAGTTAATTCATGCTAGTGAAAACGTAAGATGATTTTCTGCATTAAGGTACGTTTTGCATGCTGCGACTGTTGCGATCATCGCTCAACGATGATGGTCCAGCAATAGGAGTACATTGAATTATAACTCGGCGTTAATCACTCGCTGGAAAACAGCTCCGTAGGAATAGCATTGAACTAGTGATGCTCAGCAATAATCACTAGGCGATGAACGCAATTAACAATCGCTGCATGCAAAACGTACCCTTAGTTGTAGGTATAAATAATGCACACATGCGTTAATTCACAATATGTTTACAGAGTTTAATATGCAATTTAACAACTAAAGAAATTAACTCCAATACTATTAGAATCTTAGTTAATTTGAATTGCTAAAACTAAATAATAATTAGTGAAAACTATTAGATGGTTTAAAAATACACTTTTTAAATTTTCTATGGTATTTAAAAAATTTTTGCACACAAAATATTTGAAAACAATCTGATCATCAAATTTTAAATTAAAACAAGTTCTCACTCTAAGGTTTAATTAATTTATTAATTCCCAAGAAATCCATGGAAAATTTAGAAAATATTTTAAATTAAATAATCATCCAAAAAATTATTTTATGTCAAAATTATTTTCTGACAGGATAAGTTCCTTGTTATTGGATGGTTCCACATTTTCGACCATAAGTACATTAAAGGTTAACTATTTATTATTATTTAGTATACACTATTTCTTGTATGAACGAAAATGTAGACCCGTACGATAACTTGAAACTTACCTTATATGTAAATGTGCTAATTAAAATAACTATGAAATTTAAGAAAAGAATTTGGAAATCATATTTGAACATAAAATTTCTAAATCTGGATATATTATAGTTAGGATTGTGACAATATGCTTTTAAAATCATATATCTTGAAAATATTATAGATGGAGATAATTAAAGAGTATTGAATCATTCTAAGCCGGCGGTATATGGTATTCGATACCATAACATTTCGTCTATGATATTCTTAACATCTATAATTTTAAACGCATATTGTCACAATCCTAGCTAATTATAGTAATATTGATGACAATGATACATCTGTAGAGGGTAACGGAAACATGTCCACCTAAAATCTATTTTGATTTAATTCAAGGTAGAATGATTACCTTCTTCTTTATAATTGAGGTAATAAATTATTTACTGTTAAAAAATACTATACTTAAGTTCTATGTACATTAAATTCAAAAGTTCAGAAATTAATACATAACCAAGCTGAATAATATGTAAAAAATATTATAAAGCTATCCGAATGAATTCTCTTTAATTTCAAGGAAGTTATATGACAACATCGCAATGAACTTTATTTTTTTTTACCAATTCACTATACATTGGATAAATAATTTATACTGTAAACCTTTCCCACCTGAGACTTATTTTAGATGTTTTTTTTTTAAAAAGCATCTAGAGTCGCAATAACACATTGTATTTAATAACTATAACAAATACATTCACATATTCGTGGCCCAGAACGGAAATTTACGTCATGTTCCATGCTTTACATGTTAAAATGGCATATAATTACATGGCTACTGCAGATGCCGTCAGGAGGGAAAGGGTTAGATGACAGTATATTCTGCCCAATTCGGGATGCTATACATGTAGAAAAAATATACATCAAACAGGACTACATAGTACATATAGTGAAAATATATTTTAGATGAAATTTTCGTGTAGAAAGAATATTTTAGATGTCAAATTTGTTTCCTAATTTTACTATTTTCTCTTTTCTTCCATTTAGGGAAGTTACGAATTATCGGTCGGTTTCACATCTTCGGTCATATAAGAAAAAAACGATATAATCATTATTCAATTTTAGTTTTAATTGGTATCCATGATACCAGCAGGTATCATGGATACCAATTAAAATTTAGGTAGTTACTATATAGATTTTTCTAATATGACCGAAGATGTGGAACCGATCGATATTTCATAACTAACCCTATCTATCGTGAGTTTACCAAAATAACTCATTAGTCTTTTGCTACCAAAATACATCTATTGAACTACGGCCTCAATTGATTTCTAATGGAGAGCTTTACCAAACACTATTGAGTCAAAAAGAACTTCTTGATGGCACAAAAGAAACTTTAGTGTCTGTAACAGGCGTGAAATCTGTGTAAGAGCACCACTGACACCCAAAGAAAAGAGCCACTCTGCTACCCTTTCACTGCGCATGGAGGCGTGTTAGCTACGCCGTGTCCTGTACAACAGACGATACCTCTCCTTCCTGCTGTTGGTTCTTGTTGTTTGTGTTGAAAATGTAAAAACAACCTTTGGTTATCTTTCTCTAATGAATTGGTCACAGTGCGAGGTTTGGGATTCAGTCGATTGATTTTTAATGATTGGAGTTGAATAACGGGTCATAAGAACGTTAAACTCAAACTAGTTATTTAACTTGGTACTTTACTAGTTATTTACCTAGCTACCTAACTAGTTCCAACTAGCTATCAAATATACTTTAGATAAATAATAATAATTTAATTTAATTCCATATTTATCTTTTATAATTCTAATCAACTGTAACGATAACAGACTTAGTTTCGAAATCTGCGAAAACACAGCTGTAATGATAATCAGATGAACTTTGTTGTTTTAATTACTAACATATAATCTATATTCAATTTTCTATATCATTCACTGTTTATAAATTTGTTTTAGAATTTATAGGTATATTTATAATTTGTTTTCTTCTGTTTTATACTTTTTATATCATTTATTTATTTAAATCGGATCATCAAATTTGCTGAAATTAGCATTTACAAATCATTTCAAACAAATTTGCTAAACTTATTCGTGTAAATCATTTCAAGCATTCAAGGGAATGTTCGCACAGCATCGTAAGTCAAAGAACAAACAAACAGACAATGAGCGGACATCACTAGGACAAATAGACAAGGGAATGTCTTAGGAATCGGCCAAATGTCCATAGAATATCGTGTCCGTGCAGAATGACCGGAATTCAACCCTAGTGTTTAACTGCCAACCAGTCAATTTGACTGGTTTTTACTTTTCTAACATTTGTATCTCATAAATTATTGTTGGTAGATACTTGAACTAATGAGATACAAATGTTTGAAAAGTAAAAAGCAGTCAAACTAACTAATAGGTAGTTCTAGAGTTAATATAGAGGTTTAAATAGAATTTAACATTTAACTAAATCAATTCAGCGTATTTAAAAGCTGTGGGTAGCTTATGAATTATTGGACAGTTCCACATATGCGATCATATACGAAAAAACGAAATAGTACTAATTAAAATGAAGAGTTTAATAATTGTCATTATATAGTTTTTTCTTATATAACGAAAGATGTGTAACTGACCGATAATTCGCAACTAACCCTAATTTTTTCTTCCTAGCTTCTCTCTACCTCCATCTCAATTCCTAATCTGCCTAGGAATTCATTCCAAAAATCTACCACAGGGCTTAACTACTGGATTGTGTACTTGGAATGCCTGATGCTTTCTCGAATTAGTCTATGGTAAAAAGAACAACAAACTTTGTAATGGAAAAGAATTTAAACTCATGAAGGTTTACACTGGGATGAATATTTTATTTATTAAAAAGTACAACTTGGTGTAAAATTGAACTGAATAATATTTTTTAATATCAAAAGCATTACGTTTTATTTAGGTTGAATTTGAAATGTTATTTCTATTGTAGGTTGGTAATTATATTCAATTTGGTCTGAGCCTCCAAATCATATGGTTCAATATGATTTTTTTGTGAATTATGGTCAATCATTGAATATGTTCAACATGGCGTCAAATAACCCATATGACGTGATAATTGAGTGGTTAGATTGGAGTGGACAATCTGCCGCTAAAGTGGGACAATGTGCCGCTAGAGTTGGACAATCTGCCGCTAAAGTGGGACAATGTGCCGGTAGAGAGGGACAAAGTGCCGCTAGAGTGGGACAATGTGCCGCTAGAGTGGGACAATGTGCCGGTAGAGTGGGACAATGTGCCGATAGAGTGGGAAAATGTGCCGCTAGAGTGGGACAATGTGCCGCTAGAGTTGGACAATGTGCCGGTAGAGAGGGACAAAGTGCCGCTAGAGAGGGACAATGTGCCGCTAGAGTAGGACAATGTAACACTAGAGTGGGACAATCTGCTGCTAAAGTGGGACAATGTGCAGGTACAGTGGGACAATGTGCCGGTACAGTGGGGCAATGTGCCGTTAGAGTGGGACAATGTGCCGCTAGAGTGGGACAATCTGCCGCTAAAGTGGGACAATGTGCCGGTACAGTGGGACAATGTGCCGTTAGAGTGGGACAGTGTGCCGCTAGAGAGGGACAAAGTGTCGGTAGAGAGGGACAAAGTGCCACTAGAATGGGACAAAGTGCCGCTAAAGTGGGACAATCTGCCATTAAAATGGGACAATGTGCCGCTGGAGTGGGACAATATGCCGTTAGAGTGGGACAATGTGCCGCTAGAGTGGGACAATGTGCTGCTAGAGTGGGACAATGTGCTGCTAGAGTGGGACAATGTGCTGCTAGAGTGGGACAATGTGCTGCTAGAGTGGGACAATGTGCTGCTAGAGTGGGACAATGTGCTGCTAGAGTGGGACAATGTGCTGCTAGAGTGGGACAATGTGCTGCTAGAGTGGGACAATGTGCTGCTAGAGTGGGACAATGTGCTGCTAGAGTGGGACAATGTGCTGCTAGAGTGGGACAATGTGCTGCTAGAGTGGGACAATGTGCTGCTAGAGTGGGACAATGTGCTGCTAGAGTGGGACAATGTGCTGCTAGAGTGGGACAATGTGCTGCTAGAGTGGGGCAATGTGCTGCTAGAGTGGGACAATGTGCTGCTAGAGTGGGACAATGTGCTGCTAGAGTGGGACAATGTGCTGCTAGAGTGGGACAATGTGCCGCTAGAGTGGGACAATGTGCTGCTAGAGTGGGACAATGTGCTGCTAGAGTGGGACAATGTGCCGCTAGAGTGGGACAATGTGCTGCTAGAGTGGGACAATGTGCTGCTAGAGTGGGACAATGTGCTGCTAGAGTGGGACAATGTGCTGCTAGAGTGGGACAATGTGCTGCTAGAGTGGGACAATGTGCTGCTAGAGTGGGACAATGTGCTGCTAGAGTGGGACAATGTGCTGCTAGAGTGGGACAATGTGCTGCTAGAGTGGGACAATGTGCTGCTAGAGTGGGACAATGTGCTGCTAAGTGGGACAATATAGTAAATTACCAGACCCTATAACTATATTTCACTATAACTTTTATAGTGAATACCTTCACACTATAATTATAGACAACATAACAGGCACATGTTCTTTATAACTGCTTTTTGCAGTAGATATGGTATATAATTATCTATGGAATGCATACTTTTTATTTAGTCCATTTATTAAAAATACTATACTAGTTATGAAATATAAGAATCCTTATTCGGATTTAAAATTAAAAATGAAATATACATGGTATGTACGTTGATGTAAAATATATGATATATACGTACATTATTAAAAGGTTACAACTAGGGTTGTGACAATATGCTTTTAAAATCATAGATCCCGAAAATATTACAGACGGAGAGAATTAAACAGTATTAAATCGTTCTAAACCAGCGGTATATAGTAGTCGATACCATTTCATTTCGTCTGTGGTATTCTTAAGATCTGTGATTTTCGAAGCATATTGTCACAAGCCTAGTTAAAACCCTATTCTAAAATATCTGTAAGAAAAGCTATTTTAAATAGAAATGAAACATTGGAAATAAACAATAATATATTTATCTTCGCAAATTTGCGGAAAATCATATTTTACCAGTCATTTATTTATTTATTTTTATAAATCTACTGAGATTTTCAAAGATTTTGATACCGAAATATTCTAATTATTTTGTTCAAGTTACGAGGGTAAGTTACAAGTTATTGGACAGCTCCCCATTCCTACACAACCCATTCCTACTCCATTCCCGCTGCTCAGTGAAGCGGCGAATGGAGTGACATGATTGCAATGACACGGTTGGCCTGCCTGCCCATTGCCTTACAATAATGTTATTCAGATGTAACATTTAGCATTACATTGCAAAGAATACATAGGAATTGCTAAATAATGTTAATGTGAATTTGAAACTAACTATATAACATTAATGTGGCTTGAACTTTATTGATGATTCGGGATAAATTTTTGACAAATTATTAATTCAAAATAAAACGAAAATATTTATACCCACAGAGAAACTTATGGTGGGGCCATAGAATATTAAGTTGGTAACCCAACTTAATCCTGGAAGGCCCCATCATAACTTCCTACATGGGATATCAATGGATTTATTGAAATAAAAGAAAGACCAGTATTTAAATTATATATTTAATGGTGATGAAGAAAATACATGTATTCAATTAAGATTTATTTTTATATTTATTTATAAAATTCTATTTTCTTTAAAAATCGAACAGATTTTATACATTATTTATTTAGATAAGTTGTAGGTAGAAATTTAAAGCATTTTATAAAGAGTGAAAATCATTGCATAATTAAATATTGAAACATTTAATTGTTTAATTAATTATAAAATATTTGCTGAACCAACGGGCAATGGAAATTTTAGTAAAAGTAATTATGGGTGATAAATTTCTGCATAAAGTTTCTATAATAATTTACAGGTTTTAATTCAAAATGATGATGGAATAGTTAATACATGCTGTACATTATTATCATAGCCTATGTACCGCTTGCAGCAAAGAAAAGTAGGAGAGAATGTAACTGACAAAGGTTTCTGATGTGCTACCCACATATTTCACACTTGAAGTGACGCAAAATAAACACTGTCAATTTATTTACAATTATCTGCCATTATTTAGAGGGATAAAAGGTATGAAATGGAGTTAACAATGCCCTGGTAGGTACAAAGGACTTCATTGTAGAAGTAACCACTGCCAATTGCTATGTAAATTGAAATATGGAACTAACACGGTGTTAATCGCTACAGCAAATTGGGACTCATTTCAAAACTGTTTGGGGGAAATAATAAACACACAAAGAAGTTACCAATGTTAAAAGTATTTAATGAAACTGAAGTTCTTATTTTCATGCTGTTTTTATTGGAAATTAGTGAAATATATCTTAGTTTAATGATATTAAATATTGATTTCTAATATGTAAATAAATTCTTAATAGGAAGATCGATTCCTTTTAATAAAATTATGTATAACAATTGGTTTATGTATGCTATTGATGTACATGTATAATATAGATACAATGCAAAAAGGATATATTCCTGGGATATTTCCTTAATATCCCAGGAACAATTAAATCTTTCTTTGCTGGTATATATACATAATTATATACACTCTACTATATTATAGTTATACACTTTTTCATTATATATAGATATTCAATATCTACAACTGACTTCCTCATTTCAATTTCAAATGATTGAAATGACTAAGTAGAGCTACGAGTAAATTGAATAGTCAAAATATTACTCTTTTTCAGATTTAATTATAAAAATAATGAATTTTTCTAATGCAAATTTTTTTCCGAGTGACAAATATTTCACTTGATTTGGAAAAAAATGAACAAAAGCACAAGAAAAAAGAAGATATTCACGAAACTTTACACCAAAATTCTTCAAATTATCTTCCAATTGTAAACATTTCCTAACCTTCATTATCAAGCAATTGTCTAGCTAATAACTATTCCTAATTCCCACATCTCCCTGGAACACAGACAAAGAATCCAAGTCAGAAAATGACACTGTAATGCCAAGAAAATAGAGACAAAATGCTAAGTAACTTAAAACTTTAAAACTATTGAAAGTGGGACAGTGAAAGTACAGTTGGAGAGATTTAACACTATAGTAAGATGATGAATGTGAACTATACATATTAGGTATATTTTGTCAACTATACCTACATATTAGGTATATTTTGTGAACTATACCTACTTATTAGGTATATTTTGTGAACTATACATATTAGGTATATTTTGTGAACTATACCTACATATTAGGTATATTTTGTGAACTATACATATTGGTATATTTTATGAACTATACATATTAGGTATATTTTGTGAACTATACATATTAGGTATATTTTGTCAACTATACCTACATATTAGGTATATTTTGTCAACTATACCTACATTATTACATATTAGGTATAATTTGTACAACATTGGCTGTACTATACACGGTACAGTGAACAACATTGGCTGTACTATACACGGTACACTGTACAACATTGGCTGTACTATACACGGTACAGTGAACAACATTGGCTGTACTATACACGGTACACTGTACAACATTGGCTGTACTATACACGGTACACTGTACAACATTGGCTGTACTATACACGGTACACTGTACAACATTGGCTGTACTATACACGGTACACTGTACAACATTGGCTGTACTATACACGGTACACTGTACAACATTGGCTGTACTATACACGGTACACTGTACAACATTGGCTGTACTATACACGGTACAATGTACAACATTGGCTGTACTATACACGGTACACTGTACAACCTTGGCTGTACTTTACACGGTACACTGTACAACATTGGCTGTACTATACACGGTACACTGTACAACATTGGCTGTACTATACACGGTACACTGTACAACATTGGCTGTACTATACACGGTACAGTGAACAACATTGGCTGTACTATACACGGTACACTGTACAACATTGGCTGTACTATACACGGTACAATGTACAACATTGGCTGTACTATACACGGTACACTGTACAACATTGGCTGTACTATACACGGTACACTGTACAACATTGGCTGTACTATACACGGTACACTGTACAACATTGGCTGTACTATACACGGTACAGTGAACAACATTGGCTGTACTATACACGGTACACTGTACAACATTGGCTGTACTATACACGGTACACTGTACAACATTGGCTGTACTATACACGGTACACTGTACAACATTGGCTGTACTATACACGGTACACTGTACAACATTGGCTGTACTATACACGGTACACTGTACAACATTGGCTGTACTATACACGGTACACTGTACAACATTGGCTGTACTATACACGGTACACTGTACAACATTGGCTGTACTATACACGGTAAAGTGTACAACATTGGCTGTACTATACACGGTACAGTTGATAACATTGGCTGTACTATACACGGTACAGTGTACAACATTGGCTGTACTATACACGGTACACTGTACAACATTGGCTGTACTATACACGGTGTAGTGTAGTTCAGCGACTCAATTACAAATCTTTCCGGTTTTTGTTAAACTTAAATCAGGCGTGAGTGAAGGAAGCACTTAAGTTACACTTAATTAACTTAAGAACATTGTACATTAAAACTAACCATTTGAATTATGTATAAAAAGAATTTGTTTCCAATTATTCATATATGCATTGACTATCTATCAAAACTCACTAATTTTATTGTATGTACACAGAGAAAAAAATTGTGGAATCCTCTCTTAATCTTCTATAGCCCCACCATAACTTTCTCACTCAATCTTCTATGGCCCCACCATAACTTTCTCTCTCAATCTTCTATGGCCCCACCATAACTTTCTCTCTCAATCTTCTATGGCCCCACCAAAACTTTCTCTCTCAATCTTCTATGGTCCCACCATAACTTTCTCTCTCAATCTTCTATGGCCCCACCATAACTTTCTCTCTCAATCTTCTATGGCCCCACCACAACTTTTTCTCTGAGTTTAAAAAACATTTTCTCAGGTTATGTAAGAATATTTCCCACCTTTCTCTCCGAAAATAGATGACAATGCATATGGAGGACTATTTTTTTAAGTGCTTCCAGTGGTTCTGTCTCGTGACACAATTTCATCTGCCCATTAATGCGCTACAATAGGTAGCAAAGATAACAAATTATACCGTCCGTGGCACCTATCCAAACAGTGGTCAGATGACCATCACATTGCGCATCAATGCCTTTATAACTTCAAAAGAACATTACCAAATCCTTATTATTATTATTCATTCCATAAATGTTTAGACTGAGTAAGAGGTTGGTAATTAAAATATCGTATTAATATATTCCCGTGCTTACTATATATATGCATCATGCTTACTAATAAAATAATTAATTAGAGTATTTCACATTCATATTTACATAAATACATATCTATGTATATAAAAACACTTTATATTTAGATTGGGTAAGCTACGAATTATCGGTCAGTTCCACATCTTCGGTCATATAAGAAAAAAACATATAATAAAAAATATTATTTAATTTTTTTATACTTTTTTTTCTTAAATAACTGAAAAAGTGAAACTGACCAATAATTAGTAACTTACCCTACATATTTTTTTCATCATGTGAACTTTCAAGAGTTGATTAATAACAAGTTCTAGTTTCCATATCCTTGATCCCGTGACGCATTTCCCGCTAAAGTATCCCTTTAGATAAGTAAGATAGCGACACACAAGTCGCAAAGTTCACCTACTCACAATTAGTCAAATCCGCTACTAATACAGTAATTGCCTTCAGAAACAGGTAGACTGTTATACCTGTAACTACCATTTCCAACTGATTAAAAAGTAGTAAACCGTTAATCCTTGGCTTAATCCTCTAGGAAATTAGTACTAGGAAAATACCCCATGTCACGTATATGTAACTATGCGTACTACAACAGATGTGCATTAATTTGACCCACAGGCTTTACTGTAGTTAATAATTATCTGAAAGTTAAATCTTTAAAATAAATCTAAATTTCGATCGTATTAGAAAAAAATTATAAAGTGATTGAAATAATGATAATTATAATATATTTTTTCTTGAATGATCGATGATGTGGTACCATACGATAACTCGTATTTTATCCTATATACAATTGTATAACTTATTTAATAATCGTATTTTATATTTCATTTTATTCAAGATTTGGTAAGTTTTATTCTAAATTTAACTTGCCACTAAATATCGGATGAGTTATGAAATCTTCAGCGTTTAGAACTCAAAAGGAGTTTTCTAAAGTACTAAATATTTTAAATATTAAATAATAGTTTAATTAATTATCGAAGAATTTCAGTAATCGAAATAAAAACATTTAAAATCAAATTTCTTTGTGTTCAAAAATATCATCATAAAATATATACAATATTTTAATATATCATAAACTCTTTATAATATTTGATTACTAGTTACATTAGAAATATAATATTAGTTACAATAGATAAAATTGGTAACGATATACTTGTAAAATAATATACTTATAGTTGTTCTTTACTACTTTATAAGTAAACTAATATTTTATCGCTGTGATATAAATGTTTAGATTAAAATTCAAATAAATATTACCTATGTGTAATGAAAATCCTAACCAAATATGAATAGAATTATATTTCCCGATACACAAATTAAATAAAAAATTAATCATAAGAAATGAAATTTGTTTATATTAAATATTTATATGAATTTAACATATATGAAATATAATAATGTTACTTATATATTTGTTTATTATTTTTTTTGCATTTATTTTATATAGGTATAGATAGAATATTCTTTCATATATGACTATATTTAATTTTTTTGTCAAATTTATATGAATATTATTAATCATATCTATCTTTATTCTTAACATTTTAATTAATTTCACTATTTGATCTACACATGGTAACATTAGATAATAACTATTAAAGTAATAAAATATATCTTCCATATTAATACCAACTTACTAAGTATTTAACAGAACTCGAGCCTAATACAGGTTAAAATTACTAAGCAATTAGTATCACAAATAAATAGATAAAACCAAAATCTTTTAACATCTTAAATACAGTTATCTAAAAATCAAACAGAAATAAGTTAAGCTCCCTCACAATTACTTAAGAGATCAAAGTCTATTGTTATATATAGTAAGTACCACTTTATTTTCTTTGACATAATTATACCTGTACCAGAAAACCGAAAGTAGGTTTATTTCAAAAAATTATATTTTAACCCTAGAACGAACAATAGACCTCAGAGACCCGGTACTGTTCGAAATATTAATTCATAATTCTAAAACTAATTGACTTGAGTGGCTGAAACTACGTTACTTTAATTGTCTAGGACGTATTTATGTATCGTATAAACATCTATGAAAATAATGCAACATGTTTAATCCATTTAGTTGTTTATCATTTTCGATCAAGTAGGACTCTGGAGCCCAGGTGAAGTACAACAGCTGTTGCTTCACATTTTGTGTCACACTATCAACATCACTTGTACGAAAATTAACTTTTTGTGTGTGAATCAAAATTAAATGCAACAGCGCATGTATTTCACCCAGGCTCCAAATTCCCCCATGTGATAAAATATTACACAACTAATTAAAAAGAAACTGTGTTGTATAATTTTCATTGATTTACCATAAGTACGTCTTAGACATTTAAAATCACGGGTTTCCAGCTTGTCAAATGAAGCTTTAAAATTATAAATAAATCTCTATTAGAATTAGAGCAAGCTTCTCAGGCACCACTCTGGTTATTACAGTATTAAACAATTCACTAAGTAGTTGGAATTGTACCAAAATATTAAAGAATATTTATAGAGAATGAAATTTCACTAATAAATCTATTGTATATATAAAAATTTAAATAAATATTCCTATAAACTCTATGGTTGTTTTATGTTATAAAACGTTAGGATATTACGGTATAAACGTAGCGATTTTACGGTATAAACTTTATAGCGATTTTACGGTATAAATTTTATGGCGATTTTACGGTATAAACTTTATGGTGATTTTACGGTATAAACTTTATGGTGATTTTACGGTATAAATTTTATGGTGATTTTACGGTATAAACTTTATGGTGATTTTACGGTATAAATTTTATGGTGATTTTACGGTATAAATTTTATGATAATATTACAGTATAAACTTGATGATAATTGCACTGTGTAATATTTATGATGTACACTTTATGGTAACATTACAGTATAAGCTGAATGATGGTTTAAACCTTATGGTAAAATATTCGCTCTAAAGCTTTTAAAACATACCTAAATTTGCCATAAATGTCAAGTTGTAGTAAATCAAACAAACGGAAACCTTCTTCACTATCTTTTCCAGCCAATTTTCTCTATTGCCACATTTCCCCGGGGAGGACCAGATCACCCCAACGAGGACCCCAACACCCCCCAAATGGCGCACTCGTCAGATATGGTGTTTGTTATTATTATTGTCTCATTGGTGCATGTATCGAGTTGCAGGCCACTGATCTTCTTTCATAATCTGCTGGTCTCCAAAGAGACTTTTTGTCCCACCAAATAAGCTGTGGTTTATTGAGTTATCAACGATTGTTCAGAAGGGAGAATTTTAACCACTACCTAGTTTGCTATGGAGGTAACACCCCTATGTACAATTTAAGTACCTAGCTGTATACACACTGAATTTCAGTCATAGAATCATATTTTTGACACCTCGGAATGTAAAGTTCAACAGTTCGGAAATCTAATCTTGTAAATTTCTTCACAGGTTGTACCATTCTTTCGTCCAAAACTGAAATTCATTTTCGAAGCATTTTATATATTGGAGAACTTTTACTTGAATCTATAGTTAGTACATCGTTATGCAAGATTAAATACATATTTTTAGACAACAACTCAGACACGCATCTTGCGATTCCAATGTGGGAATTCAATTCTTCATCTTTGGAATACACGACAGTCGCAGTTCCCATTCTTACTGAGTGGTAAATCCTTTGGTATCGCCATATGTGTCAAAGATTCTATCTCCGGTTACTTATTGTTTGAGGCCAGGGTGCGAAAACACCCTCAATAAATATGATAGGGCTAGATAGTTTTATTGCTGCTATCAGGTATCGGTGCAGATTAGCATTATTGTGGCGTGGTTTGAAACCGGAGAGCCGCTTGTATGTCTTTCAGATGGATTACTCCGTGTGCACGGGGCTTAAAAAAGTGAATGGAGGTAAAACATTCAGCATACCAACCGACCGCTTATATTCACTCAAAATATGTTGATCTTTTCAAGCAATATGAGTACTTTATTCATCAAACAGCTTTCCAAAACAGGAACTTTGGATGGACAAAAAATTCCAGGAAAATACGGTGTGAATTATTTTCTTAATATTTTCAATGCTCTCGGAGATTATCAATATTAAATGGAATAATGAATTAGTCTACAACTACATAAATCTCTGTAAAATATCAGAATATATTTTCTCAATTGAAAAGTCGGAAGAAAAACTGCTGTAACTTCGAAAACTTTATCTGAATCATATCACTCTGAACCGAAAACCGAACGAAGTACGTCGTGAAATTAACATCGTCAGTGTATATTTTGTAATATGGTGGTGCCCATGGGGTGTTGAGGATAGGGTGGTGAGCCTGACACCTTCTGGGTCCTTATACTCTGGGGATGGGGATTATAGAAACAGGGAGAGAAGAATTGGTAACAATGCTGACATTTGGTCGACTTACTTATTATCAGAACTTGACGAGAAACGGTAAAGTGCAGATTCTTTTAGGTCGAAAATAGCAGATTCTTCTAGGTCGGCAATTAGCAGATCCATATATTATATTTTCTCTTTAAAATGCTATTAGATTATATATCATTTACCATTTTTAAAAGCTTAATAACTGAACACTAATCTGAAAATCACTGCATTGCTCATTTTCGTAGGTTATTAAGTTGGCAACAAGTGCGCTGACAAATTGCACCACCCCACCTAAATCTCCTCTGCCTTTTTGACATATTATGAGCACTCACTGTGATCTGATGACTGCGTACCACGGTAAAGCCTTTGTGGGGCCATTGTTGGTGAAGCTATAGAAAAATAGGTCTCCCCTGGACCGCCATTGTCCCGCCTAAATGCTAATAGAGTGAAGGGCATGAGCACCTTTTGCAGCGGCGATGGGAAATCAAAGACAAAGCATCTCTACGCTCGGTTATGAGAGCTCATCTAATTGTTCTGGAGTGGATAATAACCCAGAGACAAAATGCTTATCAACCGTAAAATGTTATGGGAATAATGCCAGGGAATATTTTTATCCACTTCGATGGAGCAAATCAATTGAGGAATATTTTCGATCAGAGATGTCGATAGTCGGGCAATGTCCGTGAGATCTGATAAAGCTTCTATCTCGATTATCATCACATTTAACAGCAGTTAATATCATAGAACTTTTACCTATCTTTTAGAGAGGAAGTACGTATGTTTTCACTGACAATATTGTACACCTTGTAAACGTTCAATTATTTTCCTGTTTTCAATGGTAATTTCCCGGAAGGCAGCAATTAGAATTTCTCAGCCATGTTAATCTGTGCTACATTCTTAAGATGATAATTTATTAAATTGCTTCCTTCCTTCCATCAAAAAAATCACTGACATTTAGGTAAGCTAGAGTGATAAAAATTAATATCTTGTTCATAAGCTTACCATGATGAAACTGAAATCAATAGGAGTCACGTTTTGAACATTCGAAATACTTTTCAATGTTACTCATTGAACTCTTCATTTCGAATGATTTCGCAGGGATTTAAACCTACTTCTTGGTTTCAAGGAGACTAAGTCTGAGAATCATTTGGTGGCATTGATGAACTGCATTGTACTTCCACTGTCAAAAGACTGCTGAGACACAAAGAAAACTCATAAGTTGAAGAAGAGGTTGTGCAGTGAAGACATGGGAAACTCTGCACCGTGGAACAGGGAAACTCTGCACCGTGGAACAAATAAACTGTGCACCGTGTAACAGATAAACTGTGCACCGTGGAAAAGAGAAACTGTGCACCGTGTAACAGAGAAACTGTGCACCGTGTAACAGATGAATTGTGTACCGTGTAACAGAGAAACTGTGCGCCGTGTAACAGAGAAACTGTGCACCGTGGAACAAATAAACTGTGCACCGTGTAACAGATAAACTGTGCACCGTGGAAAAGAGAAACTGTGCACCGTGTAACAGAGAAACTGTGCACCGTGTAACAGATGAATTGTGTACCGTGTAACAGAGAAACTGTGCGCCGTGTAACAGAGAAACTGTGCGCCATGTAACAGAGAAACTGTGCGCCGTGTAACAGATGAATTGTGTACCGTGTAACAGAGAAACTGTGCGCCGTGGAACAGAGAAACTGTGCACCGTTTAACAAATAAACTGTGCACCGTGTAACAGAGAAACTGAGCACCGTTTAACAAATAAACTGTGCACCGTGTAACAAATAAACTGTGCACCGTGTAACAGAGAAACTGAGCACCGTTTAACAAATAAATTGTGCAAAGATAAACTGTGCACCGTCGTACCAAGAAATATAGTTCCAATTCTCTAAATTTTTCTAAGGACAATTGTATTTTATGATAATATAGATTTATCGTGTCTGCCTTTTATAAAATAAAACTTTTTCGTTATTATTTCGTAACAGTTCACTAGTAACTATTTTGATTGTTTACTGGTTACTATTTAGATTGTTTTGTGGTTATTTACCTTTTATTATTTAGATTGTTTACTAGTTGCTTTCTGGTTATTATTTAGGTTGTTTACCAGTTGTTTACTGGTTATTACTTAAGTTGTTTTGTGGCATAGAGCGTGCCTCAATTGCCAGAGGTTCTGGCTAAGCCACATCGATTAGTTGGTGTTAATCTGCATGCACTAAATACTGGCAATTGTGTTGCCAATGGGAGTTGCTAAATACCTTATTTACCACCTTGGGATTACCCTCTGGGACTTTTTTCTCCCAATCGATAATTGCTGGATTCTAGGCAAATCATCCAGCGATTAGGTTTGTCTTTAATCTCATTAGGCTATTTATTCAAATCAATTTGTTTATTTGGGTATGTGATTCAGAGAGTTTTATAAAGTGTCACTCGATTGAATTCGATTAAATTAAACTAAAAGGGAATCTTTTATCTAAAATTAAAGGCAAATTATTTATCTAAATGGATAGGTATTCTTATGCGTAGAATTCACCACTGTATTACAATATTTATTTTAAGATCGAAAACATTGTTCATTTATCAAATAATTTACTAGCTTTTATTACCCACGACATTCATTCAAGTCAGTCTTTTTAGAGAAAATAAACACATTCCAAATTTAGATTAAACAAAAGAGAAATATATTAAATAAAACAGGTGCAGCAGCAAGAGTTATGGAATTTTCTTCTAAATATGATTTTTCTTTATTAAAGTGAACAAAGCAAAGTTGGTGGAGCCTCTTCATCATTAATATCACATTATGTTCATCACAAAGCTATGGGAGTCACAATAGCTCGGGAGAAGAGGTTCTAGTTCTAGAACCTTAGAGTCAGATGTCTAGTTATTACTTTATTACTAGTTCTAACGAAATAAATATATTAATGATTTTAATCTTTTCTAATTCTACATCCCTATTTTTGTTGTATTTCTTATAAATAATCAAATGTCGTAGGTTTTGATTTGTAAAATATTAGTTTTGCCAAAATGTAAATTTGCCAGAAGGTAAATTTGCCAAAAGGTAAATTTGCCAGAAGGTAAATTTGCCAAAAGGTAAATTTGCCAGAAGGTAAATTTGCCAAAAGGTAAATTTGCCAGAAGGTAAATTTGCCAAAAGGTAAATTTGCCAAAAGGTAAATTTGCCAGAAGGTAAATTTGCCAAAAGGTAAATTTGCCAAAAGGTAAATTTGCCATTAGGTAATTTCAGATTGTCGTTTGACTTTTCGTTCCTTTGTTCTTTTTAAAACTTAAAGAAAAAGAATGGTATAAAGGAGGAATTATGTTCAAAGAAATAAAGGGAAGATATTGGATGTCTAATTGGTATACTATTGTCCAACAGAAGTAAAAAAAATCCTTCATAATAGTCTAAAATAATTCATAATAGTCGAGTTAGGAGAAATTATAAAAATGTTACAAAATTTACATCAAAACCAACAAAAGTAAATATTCATATTTGATAATTAGGACTAACTGATTTTCTTAAACAAAAATCACAATAATTTTTACAAACGATTATCATTCTCATCGGACAGAAAATTTGGTGTATTCAGAATCATCGGGAACACAGTTCATCGTACGCAGCACTATGTAAAACAACTTCCGTAGAATTCAGATTCTTAGGACATAAAATTGGACGTGCTCATATGTATCGGACATTAATTGTTTCGGACACAGAAGTCATCGAACTCGACTGCATAAAGCACGAAATTCATCGAAATTAGCATCATCGAACAAGAAATCCGTAGAATTTAGCTTCTCCGAACATAAATTTCATCGAACTCACCATCACCGAACACGAAATTCACCGAACTCAGCATCATCGAACACGAACTTCACCGAACACAGCATCATATAACTCAGCATCATCGGACACAAAGATGGTAGCGTTAGTCCCAGAGGACAAACTGAGTTCTTCCCTCCATATTTTTGTTCTTTTTGCGGACACAAAGCATCAGAGGAGCAAGTTGCTTTTGCAGCATTCCCAGCCACTTGAAAGACAGAGAAACGCCAGGGTGCGATTGTTGTCACAACTCACGACTTGGCACTGGGAATTAGTCAGTTGTTGAAAAAGTTAATTGCAGCAGGAATGCTCATCTCTGGAATGGAATTCAGACACTTGGAATAAGTGGTTCGTTCCAGTATGGGAATCTCTAAGGTTTGTGCTTTTCATATTTGTCAAGAGTCTTAGGAACAATATGGGCTTCACACGGAGTTATTTCGTCATATTTAAGTACATTGTTTTCATTGTAATGCTTTTCAACATCCTCCACATTTCGACATCACTTAAGTAAAGAAAAGAAAATAATGAAACTTTTTGTTGTTCTACGACTGGTTATTGTAGATTTGGAAAAAATGAATTTTTAAAATAGTTACTTAATTTGCAGAACAGTTTTTAATTGTAGAAAAAAATCAGTTCATTTAAAATAGTCTTGGATGCACTAGTAAATAACTGGAGGATACAAATAATATTCCACTATAGAAATGTGAAGTGACATACTTTCAGTGAATAGAAAATAAATTTGTTTGAATACAAGTAATTCTAATTCCTTATATTTCACAATTTAACGCGTTGAATTCGTCCACCTTCGTTGACCGTTTAAGGTTTAAAATCCCGAAAAAGTAATTTGCTGTACGAAATTTAAATATCTAGATTATTACTCTTATCTTTGCTGAACATAGTAACAAGTACGGGTACTCGTAGAGCGCATATTTTCGCCACCACTATTTTTTATTCATTTAGACCTTTTCGTCCTTTTCGTCCATTTAGTGACCTTGACTTTCGACCCCATTGCTCCCAAAGTGGGATCAAATGGCTATTAGTCAATCATATTAATCAATCTTCCTACCAATTTTCAGGCCATTTAGTTAACTAAATAACTTTTTGAGTTATGCGAATAACAAGATGACAAATAATGCAAATAAATATAACCTAACGCAATTTTGCGAAGATAATTATAAGAAAAAAAAAACTCTAATACAGCCCATGTCTCAATCACAAGTGTACAAGTTACCTCTTATACAGCCCATATCTCAATCACAAGTGTACAAGTTACCTCTAATACAGCCCATATCTCAATCACAAGTGTACAAGTTACCTCTAATACAGCCCATATCTCAATCACAAGTGTACAAGTTACCTCTAATACAGCCCATATCTCAATCACAAGTGTATAAGTTACCTCTAATACAGCCCATATCTCAATCACAAGTGTACAAGTTACCTCTAATACAGTCCATGTCTCAATCACAAGTGTACAAGTTACCTCTAATACAGTTCATGCCTCAATCACAAGTGTACAAGTTGCCAATCAAGGTATGAGAAGTTTTCACCTTTAATCTTCATGTCCACCGGGCAGGTAAGCAGATTAAGTGGGACTAGAAGTCACTTTGTGAACCAAACAATAAGTCTATTTTGACGTCAACCACCACTGACACCTTGAATTAAGTCATCATGTTGTGGCAACAGAATAAAGGATTTGAATATGGACATGCTTGTTCTTCTGATAGTCTGTCAATATGCCTGCTTTTTCTAGTCGAGATTAAATATAATAGGAACATGTGAGAGAATATAGCTTCCATTCTCCCATAGCATTCCTAATGCATAATACATAAATCAATTACTCATGATATTCAGATATGCGCTATCTTCTCAGCATGTTCTTGCTATGTCTTTATCGAAAACTAAAACCAAATAGTCATTGAATGGAGTCATCGCAGCCGAATAACAAACACTGATCGAAACCGCAAATTTCTCTAAATAAGCAATCACAATAGACTAATTTGGCATCAAAAAGGAGAAATAAGAGGACAATCCAAGCCATTTGACACACTTGACTTACCACTAACCTCATGCTGGTGTAAATATTCCAGTCCATTCCTAGGTTCCTGGTGATTCCTAACGGTCACAGCATGCACAACAGGTTCATACTTTCAATTAGATTCTTTTGTCGCTAACAACACTGAGTGTATTTCACGCCTCGGTGGATAGGGGTCCGTACAGCCACAGGGACCACCTATGGTCTGAACTTAGATGTCAGCGCTATAAGGGTGAACCTCTCGGTGTACCTGCGTCTCAACCCTTTCAACCCTGACATATGTGGTTAAGATATATAGAGCTGCCTGCCACTTGTTCATTTAATTCCGCAAAAGCGACACATAAATTATGATCGAAATAGAGACAAAATGTGGGTATGCACTTCACTCGAAATGTTAATTTAAACGTTTAACTACTAAAAAACCTGTAAAATATCATAGGATAATTTCTCATTTGATAAACTGTATTAAGATTTCTATTTATAATTGTGTGAAAATAACTCTTCTCTTAAAAACATAAAACGACCCCTAAAAAGTCATAAATATACATATTTTCTTTAAATTGATCCGGTTTGGGAAATGAAAGTAGTTCTGGTTTAACCATATCCACCTGTAAAGTTCCAAGACCTTATCATTTGTTTAATTTATACATCACCAAGATAGAAAGTTATGGTGGGAGCCATAGATAATTAAGAGGGATTCTCTCCTGATCATCAGGAAAGAACTTTTAAAGAGTTATAAGTTGAGGAATAGTGAAGAATAATTGAAGACCAGAAATGATTGGCAATAGAATAGTAAATGACCTTATTAAAGGCTGCTTTCTCTCAGTGACTTTAGTTTCAGTAAAAAAATATATCGTTACTTTAATTTCAACGGACACATTCACACAGTACCGGCTACTCACGGTGATAAAAAATTACTGACCGGTGACGTCCCGGACGGATCCCTGACATGTGTGAATCAGCCTTAATACTAAGAATAATATTTGATGAACAAAGTTTGCAAACAGAATGAGACAGTATCAATGCTGTAAATAAATTCTAACATACTAGTCTGCTATATTTAGATATCAAACTTATAGCCCTTAAACCCTTGAGTTATATGAGTTGTCAACAATACACTACTGTTGTTTGACATCTATTCGTAAAAATTAACTTCATTTTTTTAGTTGGAATATATTCAAAAAGTAAAATGATGATTTAAAAATAGGTTTGATAAATTAATAGTTATAATTCATCTCTGAGAACTATCAGAGAAAAGAGTCACTGTGATGATCTACTATCAGAGAAAAGAGTCACTGTGATGATGTACTATCAGAGAAAAGAGTCACTGTGATGATGTACTATCAGAGAAAAGAGTCACTGTGATGATGTACTATCAGAGAAAAGAGTCACTGTGATGATGTACTATCAGAGAAAAGAGTCACTGTGATGATGTACTATCAGAGAAAAGAGTCACTGTGATGATGTACTATCAGAGAAAAGAGTCACTGTGATGATGTACTATCAGAGAAAAGAGTCACTGTGATGATCTACTATCAGAGAAAAGAGTCACTGTGATGATGTACTATCAGAGAAAAGAGTCACTGTGATGATGAACTATCAGAGAAAAGAGTCACTGTGATGATCTACTATCAGAGAAAAGAGTCACTGTGATGATGTACTATCAGAGAAAAGAGTCACTGTGATGATGTACTATCAGAGAAAAGAGTCACTGTGATGATGTACTATCAGAGAAAAGAGTCATTGTGATGATGTACTATCAGAGAATAGAGTCACTGTGATGATGTAATATCAGAGAAAAGAGTCACTGTGATGATATACTATCAAAGAAAAGAGTCACTGTGATGATGTACTATCAGAGAAAAGAGTCACTGTGATGATGTACTATCAGAGAAAAGAGCCACTATGATGATGTACTATTAGAGAAAAGAGTCACTGTGATGATGTACTATCAGAGAAAAGAGCCACTATGATGATGTACTATTAGAGAAAAGAGTCACTGTGATGTTGTACTATCAGAGAAAAGAGTCACTGTGATGATGTACTAACAGAGAAAAGAGTCACTGTGATGATGTACTGTCAGAGAAAAGAGTCACTGTGATGATGTACTATCAGAGAAAAGAGTCACTGTGATGATGTACTATCAGAGAAAAGAGTCACTGTGATGATGTACTATCAGAGAAAAGAGTCACTGTGATGATGTACTATCAGAGAAAAGAGCCACTATGATGATGTACTATCAAAGAAAAGAGTCACTGTGATGATGTACTATTAGAGAAAAAAGTCACTGTGATGATGTACTATCAGAGAAAACAGTCACTGTGATGATGTACTATCAGAGAAAAGAGTCACTATGATGATGTACTATTAGAGAAAAGAGTCACTGTGATGATGTACTATCAGAGAAGAAAGTCACTGTGATGATGTACTGTCAGATAAAAAAGTCACTGTGATGATGTACTGTCAGATAAAAAAGTCACTGTGATGATGTACTATCAGAGAAAGGAGTCACTGTGATGATGTACTATCAGAGAAAAGAGTCACTGTGATGATGTACTATCAGAGAAAAGAGTCACTGTGATGATGTACTATCAGAGAAAAGAGTCACTGTGATGATGTACTATCAGAGAAAAGAGTCACTTTGATGATGTACTATCAGAGAAAAAAGTTTCTGTGATGATTTACTATCAGAGAAAGGAGTCACTGTGATGATTTACTATCAGAGAAAGGAGTCACTGTGATGATGTACTATCAGAGAAAAGAGTCACTGTGTTGATGTACTGTCAGAGAAAAGAGTCATTGTTATGATGTACTATCAGAGAAAAGAGTCACTGTGATGATGTACTATCAGAGAAAAGAGACACTGTGATGATGTACTATCAGAGAAAAGAGTCACTGTGATGATGTACTGTCAGAAAAAAGAGTCACTCTGATGATGTACTATCAGAGAAAAAGTCACTGTGATGATGTACTGTCAGAGAAAAAGTCACTGTGTTGATGTACTATCAGAGAAAAGAGTCACTGTGATGATGTACTATCAGAGAAAATAGTCATTGTGATGATGTACTATCAGAGAAAAGAGTCACTGTGATGATGTACTATCAGAGAAAAGAGTCACTGTGATGATGAACTATCAGAGAAAAGAGTCACTGTGATGATGTACTATCAGAGAAAAGAGTCACTGTGATGATGTACTGTCAGAGAAAAAAGTCACTGTGATGATGTACTGTCAGAGAAAGGAGTCACTGTGATGATGTACTATCAGAGAAAAGAGTCACTGTGATCATGTACTGTCAGAGAAAAAAGTTTCTGTGATGATTTACTATCAGAGAAAGGAGTCACTGTGATGATTTACTATCAGAGAAAGGAGTCACTGTGATGATGTACTATCAGAGAAAAGAGTCACTGTGTTGATGTACTGTCAGAGAAAAGAGTCATTGTGATGATGTACTATCAGAGAAAAGAGTCACTGTGATGATGTACTATCAGAAAAAAGAGTCACTGTGATGATGTACTATCAGAGAAAAGAGTCACTGTGATGATGTACTGTCAGAGAAAAGAGTCACTGTGATGATGTACTATCAGAGAAAATAGTCATTGTGATGATGTACTATCAGAGAAAAGAGTCACTGTGATGATGTACTATCAGAGAAAAGAGTCACTGTGATGATGTACTATCAGAGAAAAGAGTCACTGTGATGATGAACTATCAGAGAAAAGAGTCACTGTGATGATGTACTATCAGAGAAAACAGTCACTGTGATGATGTACTATCAGAGAAAAGAGTCACTATGATGATGTACTATTAAAGAAAAGAGTCATTGTGATGATGTACTATCAGAGAAGAAAGTCACTGTGATGATGTACTGTCAGAGAAAAAAGTCACTGTGATGATGTACTGTCAGAGAAAGGAGTCACTGTGATGATGTACTATCAGAGAAAAGAGTCACTGTGATCATGTACTGTCAGAGAAAAAAGTTTCTGTGATGATTTACTATCAGAGAAAGGAGTCACTGTGATGATTTACTATCAGAGAAAGGAGTCACTGTGATGATGTACTATCAGAGAAAAGAGTCACTGTGTTGATGTACTGTCAGAGAAAAGAGACATTGTGATGATGTACTATCAGAGAAAAGAGTCACTGTGATGATGTACTATCAGAGAAAAGAGACACTGTGATGATGTACTATCAGAGAAAAGAGTCACTGTGATGATGTACTGTCAGAAAAAAGAGTCACTCTGATGATGTACTATCAGAGAAAAAGTCACTGTGATGATGTACTGTCAGAGAAAAAGTCACTGTGTTGATGTACTATCAGAGAAAAGAGTCACTGTGATGATGTACTATCAGAGAAAATAGTCATTGTGATGATGTACTATCAGAGAAAAGAGTCACTGTGATGATGTACTATCAGAGAAAAGAGTCACTGTGATGATGAACTATCAGAGAAAAGAGTCACTGTGATGATGTACTATCAGAGAAAAGAGTCACTGTGATGATGTACTGTCAGAGAAAAAAGTCACTGTGATGATGTACTGTCAGAGAAAGGAATCACTGTGATGATGTACTATCAGAGAAAAGAGTCACTGTGATCATGTACTGTCAGAGAAAAAAGTTTCTGTGATGATTTACTATCAGAGAAAGGAGTCACTGTGATGATTTACTATCAGAGAAAGGAGTCACTGTGATGATGTACTATCAGAGAAAAGAGTCACTGTGTTGATGTACTGTCAGAGAAAAGAGTCATTGTGATGATGTACTATCAGAGAAAAGAGTCACTGTGATGATGTACTATCAGAAAAAAGAGTCACTGTGATGATGTACTATCAGAGAAAAGAGTCACTGTGATGATGTACTGTCAGAGAAAAAGTCACTGTGTTGATGTACTATCAGAGAAAAGAGTCACTGTGATGATGTACTATCAGAGAAAATAGTCATTGTGATGATGTACTATCAGAGAAAAGAGTCACTGTGATGATGTACTATCAGAGAAAAGAGTCACTGTGATGATGTACTATCAGAGAAAAGAGTCACTGTGATGATGAACTATCAGAGAAAAGAGTCACTGTGATGATGTACTATCAGAGAAAGGAGTCACTGTGATGATGTACTATCAGAGAAAAGAGTCACTGTGATGATGTACTATCAGAGAAAAGAGTCACTGTGATGATGAACTATCAGAGAAAAGAGTCACTGTGATGATGTACTATCAGAGATAAGAGTCACTGTGATGATGTACTGTCAGAGAAAAAGTCACTGTGCTGATGTACTATCAGAGAAAAGAGTCACTGTGATGATGTACTATCAGAGAAAAGAGTCATTGTGATGATGTACTATCAGAGAAAAGAGTCACTGTGATGATGTACTATCAGAGAAAAGAGTCACTGTGATGATGAACTATCAGTGAAAATAGTCACTGGGATGATGTACTATCAGTGAAAAGAGTCACTGTGATGATCTACTATCAGAGAAAAGAGTCATTGTGATGATGTACTATCATAGAAAAGAGTCACTGTGATGATGTACTATCAGAGAAAAGAGTCACTGTGATGATGTACTATCAGAGAAAAGAGTCACTGTGATGATGTACTATCATAGAAAAGAGTCACTGTGATGATGTACTATCAGAGAAAAGAGTCACTGTGATGATCTACTATCAGAGAAAAGAGTCTTTGTGATGATGTACTATCAGAGAAAAGAGTCACTGTGATGATGTACTATCAGAGAAAAGAGTCACTGTGATGATGTACTATCAGAGAAAAGAGTCATTGTGATGATGTACTATCAGAGAAAAGAGTCACTGTGATGATGTACTATCAGAGAAAAGAGTCACTGTGATGATGTACTATCAGAGAAAAAAGTCACGGCTAATTTCACAAATCACAGTTTTAATTTTTTCTATTATTTTCAAATCTTACAAATTAATCGTCGTGTACCCAGACCAATTGTAAAATATCCAACCATTATAAATAGGTAGCAAAGTTTCTTTTTACAAATGTGAAATTAGTAAAGTGTCAAAATAATCATCACAGATGCACATTTTTCCGACTGTACAGTGTACAATATAATGACCTCTATTAGTTTTTTAGAATTGTGTTAGCCTTTACTTCACTGCTCATGTAGAACTCATGAATGGACATTGAAATTGGCAAATAATCCGAAGTGAAAAGGGCAAGAAAGGACTTACTAATAGAGTGTTTGCTGAAGGGATTCCAGGCCAATACTTAGATTGCACTGGAAAGGATTCCTGAGCCTATTCCTAGCCAATGACTTGAATTAAACCCTACAGGAATGGTAGGAATCTCACAGTTCACTTTTCTTTCATACGCTCTAGATCAAAATAGAGAAAAATTCAGAAGATTTTATTGTATGACCTTAATATTGAGCATCGAAAATACTTTATATCCAATTTATAATAAATTAATAATTATTTGATCATGATTGGCTTACAACCCGAAGAGATATAAATAATTTCAGGTCAGGGGTTGCAATAAAAAAATCTAATAATAATACCATTCGTATTATGATCGAATAAAATTAAAATAATAGAACTGAAACAAAAAGTCTAAATATAGTCAGAAAATATTTCAAGTTGAAAATTAATTATATATTTTCATAAAGCATTATGGAAAACTGTAACTAAAAATGACTAAAATGTGGAAGACTGTGACTGAATATGACTAGAAATGTCAGAAAAATATGAAAAATAATATATCTTCAATCTTTCAGGACTATGTCTACCATTCCTCAATTATTTTTCTGACTCTAAAAGTGTGTGCGGTACAAGTTACGATTAATATCTAAGATGAAGTTAGGTATTTATTCCTAGCGATATAACTGCTTTTCACATCTAGAAGTCCTCTTTTATTCTCTCGGGTCCGCATTTCAGGTTTCGATGGCAGTTCCATTCACGGCATCCACTTGTCGGACCAAATCCTTTGGCAACAGTTCGGTTTGTTTGTCCTCTGGACCACTTCAAGACAATCTACTATTTATATATTTTGTTCGATTAAACATTGATACAATGGCTTTAAAGTTAGTAGATTGTATCGCTTGCGAATTCGTTTGTGAGAGAACTATGCGCCAACAATGTCAGATGAATTCTTTGACGTCACTTTTTGTTGATCGGGTTGGAAGAATTTGACGAATTTCTAGAAGTTGTTTTAATTTGACGAACAGAATTTCGAGATCTTCAAAACAGTTCATATGTCCTGCAAGATGGTTTTCAATTGACAGTTATGTGCTACTTTAAAAACGGATCTATTTGTATGTCCACTATGTCAGTTCTTCATGGTTATTTAAGTACTTTTCTTCCTTGAATAGCAGATACAAACGGATTAGAGAAGTGGTCTCTCATTTTTTGTAAGATATCAGTACTCCAAAGGAGTAATCTATAACACGGACACCTTCCAACTGACTTCAAATTCTTAGCTAAAAGCTTCTCCTTCTTGAACATGATAGCCGTGACGAAAAAAGTGAATTCTTGGTATCAGTTTTCCTTTTGAGGATAGAAAAAGGTGAGGATGATACAGTGAGGATGACACCCTTGCTTCAGGGAGGTGTTTACGCCTCTTTCCGCCTCTTTGTCTCCTCTGAGAGACTCTTGCTCTTGCTCTTTGTTGGCTTTACTTCACTTAATGCACTTACCGGTCCTACCCCACGACTCTTTCCCAGCTCTCACTAATATTAACTCCTTTAAATTACTGACACTCAATGACTTGGGTTGTGATAATATGCTTTCAAAATAAAAGATCTTAAGAATATCATAGACGAAATAAAACAGTTTCGAATACTCTATACCACTGGTATAGAACGATTCAATACTGTTTAATTCTCTCAGTCTATAATAATTTTGGAGTCTATGATTTTAAAAGCCTATTGTTACAGCCCTATTGCAACAATTGTAACAAATTTGGTCAAAAAAAAAATATATATATACCCTATTCATTTTTCCTAATTTGATCGAAAATGAGGAACAGTCAGATAACTCGTAACTTCATTGAAATTCATATAAAATGCTTGAAATAACACTAAAATAATAAATCGATGCCATAGTACATATTTTAATGCAATTATTTAATTTCAAAGACCATTTTACAGACTAGTTTACATGCAATGAAATTTGCATTTTCAACCGTTTTACCTGTTTAAATTTTACTGTAATTTCCCATACGGAAACTACTCACTTTATATCACAAAAACACCATTTAATGTACCTCTATTCACACATAGTTATGCTAATTAAACTCTTTCTATATTTGGAAATGGATTCTCCATTAAAATGCTAAATTCGAAATGGTTAACATGTATTCATTTTATCTATTTTTTTTTAGATATTTTCATATGTATTTTTATAAGGAATTCACTTATATCATATTTTCAGATTTTACCTATATTAAATTTTCCATATTTTAGAAATTCAAATACATCATAATTTCGAAAATCAGTTACTTTTTATTTTCAAAATTTGTAATTCAATTTTTAGTATAAACTTACTAAAGAAACTAAATTCAAATAACTTTAAATGCTATTTAAAGATTTATATAACAACATACATTTTAAAATAAATTTCTAGTTATATTTTCAATATCGAGTGCAACCCATAAGCACTCCTAGAATTAACTACCTAGCTAGAGAAATTAGTGTAGACAATTAACTAACTACCTAGCTAGATAAATTAGTATAGACTATTAACTACCTAGCTAGATAAATTAGTATAGACAATTAACTAACAACATAGTTTGATAAATTAGTATAGACTATTAACTACCTAGCTAGATAAATTAGTATAGACAATTAACTAACAACATAGTTTGATAAATTAGTATAGACTATTAACTACCTAGCTAGATAAATTAGTATAGACATCTTCCCAGTGTTCAAGTACAAGGGACTTCAACCCGTTAATTCGCACAACAATTGGTCCCAGCCTCCATTGCATAATGAGCCATTGACAAACCACTTAATGATCTTCAGTTAATTTCTTAGAGAAAGGCCTTATTATTTGTACACCGTGACTGAGTGTCAGATTAACCATTATACAGGGTGATTCGGTAAATTCCTTTATTAATGCAATTTGCAGTAATATAGGAATAGGGGTACAATAAATATTATTTAAAAAACAACTATTATTGTATATAATGTTTACCACAGATACAAAGAATTATAAATACAGGTTGATACAGAAATTCATTAAATTATATACCCTTTTATTAATCCTTTAAAAAATATGGAAACATAAATATTACAATTTTATATTTCCTTACTATCTCTTGAAGTGTCCATAAATTTAAAAATATATATTTTATATGTCCCCCTGGCAGTTGTATCGGAGTGACTTTGTGTTTTCAAATAATAAGTCCTTGCACTCACACTCTTTCTCCAGAGTTCTATCATATGTTTTTATGTTTTTTCTTTCTTAAGAACTGATGTTTGAGAACTAGGAGGTTCTGATTACATTCAGTTCTTGCCTCTCCAGCCGTGGATCAGCTTTACGAAGTCAGAATGATATCATTTAATTTAAATAACTTTAATTAATAATATACCTTAACTAATATAATAGATAGATTTAAATTATTAATACTTTTATTCAGTATATAATTAATTATATAATTCATATTCTAGATACCTGCTGGTATCATGGAATATGAATTAGAATAATATGAGTTTATATATAATTATAATATACCATATAGTTTTTTCTTATATGATTGAAGAGAAAATGTGAAACTGTGCGATAACTTGGACTATACCCTACGGATGAAAATCATAGTAAAATTTGTGTATTTTTAGTACTATAATCTCATTTAAATTTATTAAATAATTACTAAATATTAATTTATTTGATACCTGCTTTCTTAGAGTTAAAACTATAATGAATTTATTTATTAAATTTATAAATCAACATTAAATTAAATTAAATTTTTTTCATATCTCTATTTATTCGAATAAGCTACTTTAATTAATTTATAATTCAATTACAGCTGTATATATTCTGCATTCGATTATATTGTATCTAAAAAAATATATGGAAACTGCTAAATTACCATTTAAATTTTAAAAAATAATAAATGGAACTATAGATGAAAAATTATAAATCATATAAATAATAATCAAATATATTTTAAACTATAATATTTTGAGCTATAGGGAAAGTTACGAATTATCGTTCAGTTTCTCATTTTTAGTCATATAAAAAGAAACGAAATAAGAATCATTGTTTCATTTTTATCACCTAAATAAGTATTATATCATTTTGTCTTATATGTCCGAAGATGTGGAACCGACCGATAATTCGTAACTTACTCCAATATTGAACTAAGTTTTCGCGATAAAATCTACGGAGTTGTCTTGCTATATTTGAGTTACTATAAGATTTAAAATAAGTAATTGATTTAATTAATAGGGAAATAAATACAGCTAAAACTGTTTCTAATAACTACTGACATTTAATGGAAATTATAGTAGTTCAATAATAATAGTGACAAAAACAATAGTCCGATTGAATTTAAAAATAAAGTAAATAAATTTGAATACACATTATAAAGGCTTTATATTCATAATATATATTCAATAAATATTTCATATAAGAAATACCTATAAAATGAATAGATTTCAACATTTTTATTTTGACGAGTTCTTTCAATAAAAACATATTTAAATTTTCTTCTGGTAACTGAGCTTTTACCTTTCTATTTATCTAATTTGCGGAATAAATCGTTGTAATTCTTACTATTTTTTATTTTATATTAAATAACAGAAAAGTTAAAGAGAATTTTACTCACTTTTTCTTATTTATCTTTAAACAAAAGAAATATTTTCAAATTTCGTGAGGAAGCATCAAATCCACGGAGAGAGAGAACACTATTTCACTGACTAAAAGTAATAATCAGTGTTGTAACAATATGCTTCCAAAATCATAGATCCCGAAAATATTATAGACGGAGAGAATTAAACAGTATTGAATCAATTAAAACCAGCCGTATATAGTATTCAATACCATTTCATATCGTCTCTACTATTCTTAAGATCTATGATTTTAAAAGCTTATTGACACAACCCTAGTAATAATAATTATTTTTTAAATCGGATTTCCCAACAGCTGCTTCTTTAATACTATTTAATTTAGTGTTATTTTTATATGTTATTTTATATGTTATTTTATATGTTATAAAATATGATATTTTATATGTTATTTTATATGTATACTATCAATATTTTTTTCAATCAAATATAAATAATGTTAATAAAAAATGCACGAGTAATGATATATAATTTATTTGGAGTGAAGGCACGGTAATAATTAATGGGTAAGTTGCAAGTTATCGAATCATTCCACATTATCGATCAAATGAAAAAAAGGTATTTAATAATTTTATTATTGAACTTTTATTACAATTGGTATCCATGATACCTGCAGGTATCATGGATATCAATTAATATAAAAGTAAAATAATTATATTTTTATCCTTATTATATGATCGGAAATGTGAAACAGACCGATAACTCGGAACTTACCCTAGTAGAAACATCTATAGTTTGAATAAATTGAAAAAACAGAAGATAATAGACGATTTAAATTTATCCCATTACAAATGAAAATAGCATTTATATGCAACTAAATTTAGGTTATTATTATTAAATGTGTTCTTTTATATTTATATCATAGAATCAATGAAAGAAATATGTAACTTATATGTAAGCATTATCTAGAAATGATAGAAATTAAAGAAAGATAATTACCAATAATCAGTGATTCCTAATCTCTATATAATACATTTAATTTCCGTAAAATATATCTAATCCAATTTTCTAAAATAGAATATTTTAGAAACAAATTTCTAAAATATAACAAGTTATAATTTACCAATATATTTTCCAATAAAAGTTTCTCACAATTTTTTTTCATAAAAGTTGACAAAATAAAAATAGAATACATATTAGGTATATTGAATTATATAACAATAGAGTTAGACTAAAGAGTTACAACAGTGCGATAAACTTCATAGAGTAAGATATTTAAGATATATAGATATATACGTCACTTGGAATCATACCTAACAGCAAGATTCCCACTTGGCGATGTATGCTCCTCCCTTCTGTATTCCCATGTAGTCAGCTGTGAGAAAAAGATACATTAGGTACAACTAAAACATACAATTGATACAATTAAAAGATATATTATGTACACTTAAAAGATACATTAAACACAATTAAAAGATACATTAGATTCACTTGAAAGGTACATTAGATACACTTGAAAGGTACATTAGATACACCTTATAAGTTGATGGATACACTTGGCTATATTTGCAGATGCAATGATATACCCACTATAGATACAGTCATTTCAGATACTGTGTAATCTATTAAGTTTTTATCGAAGATGGAAATGGAGTGTTTTAAACATTAAATTAATTCATTAAAGAATTGATTCTCCCACAAATATTGTTACAACATTGCTAATATTGTAACAGCATTGCTAATATTGTTACAGCATTGCTAATATTGTAACAGCATTGCTAATATTGTAACAGCATTGCTAATATTGTTACAGCATTGCTAATATTGTTACAACATTGCCACTTGGCTTCACCTGAGTAGTCCCCAAGAGTGACAGTTGTGAAGTCAGCTTCAGAGTAGCCAGGCACATCAGTTGCTGGGGTGGTGATGGTGAGTGTTGCAGAGTCAGTGACGCTCCACACGATGCCATCCAGACTGCTCACCTGAGCCACGCCCCTCTGGTCCTTCGCGATGTAACCTCCGTCAGAACCTTCACCAGCGAGAGAACCTACGTAGCCAGGCAGTTCTGCGCAAGAGAGAAGGTGAGAAAGAGTGGTCAGTGTTGAAAGGGGGCGTGAAAAGGGTACAGTAATTAAAACTCGAATTCAGGGTTTCCTTTTCCTAATAGAAGTCCATCCAATAGAAAAGTCAAGAAAGTCAAGAGCGAAAACCATTCATTTTCAACTCACCAGTCCAAGTGACGCCGTCAGAAGTGGAGAAACATACGTTCTTTTTCTTGGTGGGACTGTAGTCGCAGAAATAGAAGATATTATTAACATTGTCCATACCAATCTGTCTCCAGCCAGGGGCGTTTGTGAACTGAGTTGTCAAAGCAGTCCCGCAAACTTCATCTACAGTTCCAATGTAGCACCCAAACCAGTTAAATCTAGCGAAGAAAAGTAAAATCATTATTAATAAGGAAGATTCAACCTATACCTGTATACAAAACACCGACATTTCTTTTTTTAATTTGAGATATAAATAATATTAATATACATTATTTCAATTATAGAATTCATAAGATTAGAAAAATGTATTCTGTACATAGTTAGCATCTGTGAATGAATGTGGTAGCAAAGTTTGTAGTATACTTATAAATTTGAATTAAATCACAAATAGGTGTCATTATGCTATGAAGCATGCAGATTGCTGTTGCTATCTATTTATTTCAATTTATGTTATGCTTATCATTAGGTTGTACCTGACTCCAAACGCAGAAGAATCAGGAGTTGGATCCACGATGACGAGTCGACCAAAGCGAGCCTGGAACCGACATGGACTTGGGAGAATGGCTTCATTGGCCGTGACGTTTATGATATCAGGACAAGCAGATGTGAAGGCAAGTCCATTAGATGAGTATTCTACTTTGAAATGTTCCACATTTTTCTTGGTTCCTCCTACAGGCTCAAAAACAATTTTAGTCACTCTTGTTTCTTTGAGGAAATCGATGGTGATGTAATGATTCCATCCTGGTCCTCCTCGAACAGCAGGGGACCATCCACCTCCAGATCCAGACATCGCCTTGGAGGGAGCAACGTCATTATCAATAGCAGTCGAAGCAGTAAATTGACAATCGCCCATAGCTGCTACATTCAAATCATCGTAGCATTCGGTTCCCATCATTTGGAAGGGTAGTACTGCAGAATTTCCACAGTAGTGCACCGTAGCATCGTGGTAATGGTTACAAACAAGTCTAACGAGAATTGCAGCGTCAATCAACCCCAAGCCCTTCACCATATCGTTATCAGGATCAACGGATAGAGTCACATTTATTTCAAGGTAGTCGGTGAAGAAGAGATTCGTGATATCGAAATCTAAGTAATGATTTTCCAGCATAGTTGTTTCAGTGATATTGGAAGAATTGGTGTTTACTCCTTCAACAAACTTGATAGGTCGAGGCAAGAGAACTCTAACCTTAGCATCGTTAGCCTCTCTTGCAGAAGTATTAGTGTGGGACATATGAATGGTGAGAGAAATCTCCTTGTTCACTGCACTGTCAAAGTAGACAGGAAGGGGGTAGCTTGTTGTGGAGAAATTCACGAAATTATTCAAATCAAACAAATCGACCGAATCATCTCTAACCAGCTTCAAATGTTTCTTCACAACATAGATCACATCGTGGAATTTAACAGCAAAGTTGATGGTAATTATATCATCAGTTGAAGCATTATGGTGGTCAGCAACCTGAACCTCAACAGCGACGGAGATTTGATTATCATCAGGTTCCTGAGGGTATTTCTGAGCATAACTCAATCCTGTATTGGTGAGGTATCCAAGTTTCAGAACGAAAGTGTCTTTTTGAGACTCGTGGATCATAGGTGTATCCAAAGAGGAGTTCTGAACGAGTTCATATTCGTAATTCTCCTCTGCAATGATGCAACCAGTGTTTCTTCCTGTTATGTTACCTCTACGCCAATTGTTGACCGTGGCATAAGCTCTCCCTTCATCAGTAGGCGTCATTGCCCCAATCTGAATTATTATAAAGTCATAAGGATAAAGGTAGATAATAAGCACAATGAGGTTAGTTATATCCTCCTTATGATTCTTTCGTTAAAATAATTAAATTTGATAGTATCGCTTAAATTCTATTTCATGAATTATTCTATGATCATCGTTCATTTCAAAATGAATGAAATTTCCTTTTAAGTTTGGATATATTTTCTACTAGAGAATTAATGAGTTTAAATTTTACTTTCAGTGAAAAGAACTTATATAATTCATGTTAATTATAATACCTAAAATAGATGACTCACCTCAACCTCTCCCATCTGGTAAGGTGGAAGCTCTATTCCAATCTCGAAGAAGGAACTCAATCCTGGTGTCACGTCCGTAGTATCATTGTCCATCATGTACGCCTTGAAACCATCAGTGGTTGTGTTGACTGATGTTGGATCGAAATCAGTAGCTGAAACCGTGACAACGAAGTCAGGAACTATGGTTGTGCTGGCTGCATCATCCTCGAATATGAGTGTCTTGATAGTTCCTCCTGTTCCTTCTTTCGTAAGTTGGGCCCCCAGTTGGATTGTGATCTGCGAACGCAACAATTTGAAAATTAAGCATAAATGGTACTTCTATAAACTAAGGAAGTTAAAAGCTGATAGCGCAATCATTTATTATTATATTGCAAACTGCTTACGGTGTTTTCAACGGGATCTTCTGGCGCGAATGGATAGTAGCATGCATCAAACTCTATGGTAATCTTCAGGGTAGTTCCGTCGTTCTCAATCAGAGGCACAATTAAATGAGGGATTATGCAAGGTAAATTCTTACCCGCCTGCAAAATGGATAATACACATCACACAATCAATAATTAGGGTTTTGTAAATATATGAAGGAAAAAATGTTGACACTTATTTATGTTCTACTATTACCTACCGTGAATATGTTAACTGAGCATATTTCCATTTGATCGAGAGTATCCGTGGAGAACTCAAATTTCATGGATTTCTTGTATTCGTCTTGTACAATCACCAAAAGGTTCATCAGCTTCATGATGCCTCTGTACGCTTCATTACCACTGTCACCAGCTGACCAAGAGGAGGATACTATGGTGGCTGCATTCTGAATATGAGAATTATTATTAGTTTGAAATCTCAGAGAAGATTAGTATGTTATCCGCTATTTTGTTACCCAGCAAGGTATTCAATCTTGTCAACTGAAAAGGGCATTATTGTGAATTTGGTCAGCGGCGGAAGATTTTTATTTTAGCCTACATCTGCGGAAAAGTAGTTAGGTAAGTCATCAACTTACTGTCACAAGAGGCTTGGTTACAACAATAGACGCAGTCTCGGTGGTTGGAGTTCCGTCAGTTGTAGTGATGATAGAGAGTGTTTGAGTTCCTGCGGCCTCCATCGCCTTAACAACCACCGCGAAGTATATAGAGTCCTGGTCAGCTATTTCGTCAGCATAATAGTCTTGGTAGCCTGAAAACAATCAAAATATTTAGACTACCTATTCAAGTTTTTAATAAATCTTATTAATACTCTTGTAGGGATATTAGTAAATGTCTGATATTTCTATTTTATAGAATCTGTGTCCAGAATATTACGGTTAATTAACTAATACCGTAATATCTACCAATTTTGTCTACCTATTCAGTTACATTTTGGTCAAACTGGTAATCAAATACTGGGGCAAAACACACTAAAATGAGCGCCGTTGCAGTATTCTCGAAATATATTTAAACGATTCAGTTGGGAGTGATTTTGAGAACGATTTCTTATAGTCTTGTACAACTTAGCCTGGTATGATTTTGAACCCTCATAATTATCTCCTTCAGTAGTACTCACCCACATTTCGGAGCACACCCAAATTAGCGGTTGCCTTCAAACCCCACTCTGTTTCATCGTGAATGATTGTGTTGGGTTGAGCTGGATCGGTGAGATGCTTTCCGTAAGGATCGTCATCCAAACAAGGATAACTGCTACCTGTAACGTGGAAAAGTGATGGTTTAGAGGATTAGAAGGCCTAAAACATATCTATTTACAATCAAATAGCTTCTTTAACGTGGAAAAGTGATGGTTTAGAGGATTAGAAGGCCTAAAACATATCTATTTACAATCAAATAGTTTCTTTAACGTGAAAATGTGATGGTTTAGAGGATTAGAAGGCATAAAACATATCTATTTACAATCAAATAGCTTCTTTAACGTGGAAAAGTGATGGTTTAGAGGATTAGATTGCTTAAAACATATCTATTTACAATCAAATAGTTTCTTTAACGTGGAAAAGTGATGGTTTAGAGGATTAGATTGCTTAAAACATATCTATTTACAATCAAATAGTTTCTTTAACGTGGAAATGTGATGGTTTTAGAGGATTAGATTGCTTAAAACATATCTATTTACATCAAATAGTTTCGGCTCCTAGGATAAATAATACACAAAAACAATATCACATTTTTGATATTGAAAACTAGTTTAATGAGAAGCAATTCTCACCAGTCAATAAAATAACATTGGGGATGAAAAATAAATGAATTTACGAATTAGAAAAATGTGTTAAAGTGCCTCACCAACGGCAAGGATGACAATTCGACATATGGAGACGGTTGCGACATCGGGAACAGAAGCTTCGATCGAATACTGGGCCACGGAACCTGGCTTTGCCTTGAACTTGAACTGAAAAAAATAAAAAGCAATTCTTCAGATTGATGCATCTATTTCAAATTAAATAATTTTTTTTAAATAAATTAACTTAATTAAACAAAAATAAATTATAAAATTATTATTTTTATTAACTGTTTTTTTATAAACTATTTTTCATTAACTGTTTTTTTATAAATTATTTTTCATTAACTTTAAATCAACCTATAAAATTGAATAATGATTAATTTGGTTTAGCAATATATGAAAATTACTTAATTATAATAAAAAAGTCCTAATTAAAATATATAATTATAGCAATAAGGCTATACCTATTCAATGAGTGTGAGTAATGATATTATCTACCATAAAACGAAATAAAAAAATATATCGAAATGATATAATATTGAAGCTTAACATTGAAACTTTCAATTTTTATCTTTTAAAATATTTTAAAAAATAATTAACCCATTAACTCACGAATACGACACCAGTAGATTTCATTTCCATGTCCGACAAGTAATCAGCTAACGGTATGAGGGAAATCAAAGGTGGATCCGCCCCAGAGGTGGGTGCAGTACTGGCATCGAAATTAGCCCACCCCGTCCAGATGAGGTTAGTGTCGAACTGTATGCCCATACTCATGTTGTAGTCACCTGACAATAAAAAAAGTTAGTAAAGTTTAAGAATGGAAAGAATAATGACACAAAACTATTTTTCAAATAGTCCAGTAGAACTCCTCTATAGTGAAGTAAAGTCTTGAGTAGGAGAACTACCCTTGTATAGTGAACAAATTTTCTTTAGTCTGCCATAAAATGGCCATTAGTTTTCTAAAACTAAAGGCCATTCATATCAGACTAAAGAAAATCTATTCACTATACAGGCTAATTCTCTAACTCAAGACTCTACATTCACTATAGAGGAGTCCAATTAGAGGAGTTCTATTAGAGGAATATTAAATTAAAAATCTCAACTGAGACTAATGCAAAGGATGTTTAACCTGTTACTGCGGCTGCTGTTTGATCCAAAGGTAAGATGTAGGACATTCTTATAACCACTTCACCCCCATTGCCAAGAGCTTTGGTACCTCTGTCCACCCCAGCCACAGGACCTACCGACAACTTCGCCCCGTCATTGAAAACAGCGTTTGCGGACCTGCCAACACATCAATATTTATATATAGGAATGTTAGATTCTATTCAAATGATATCTATTTAAACCTTTATGCCCTAAATTAAGGGCCGTACACACGCAGGGTTATTTAAGTCTTTGCACCAGACTTTTGTTAAGCTCCTCCTACTTTTCCCACGAAATTTTTGAATCATATAAGAAAAAACGATATAGTTATTGTTTATTTTAGTTAGTATCTATGATACCTGCAGGTATCAGAGATACTAACTTTAATAAACAAAAACTAGTTATATTTTTTTTTATATGATTCAAAATATATCGTGGTAAAAGTAGGAGGAGCTTCGCAAAAAGTCTGGTAGAAAGACTTAAAAAACAATGCTTGTGTATGGCCCCATAAATGTAGTATTTGGCGACGATTTTTTGAGATAATTTCCACTAGAAGATGAAATGCCGCGTTTTCACCGCCCGGTATACGCCTATTCAATTAATCACGGTTAAATGAATGGAAGGCGGTAGAAACGCCAGTATAGACTGCAATTTGCTTTCCATTAATTTAACAGTGATTTATTGAAGAGACGTAAACTAGGCGATGAAAACGCAACATTTTATCTGCTACTATAAAATGGCCCCAAAGACATAGGTTCTCTTTCATGTACTAGAGCATTTTTTAAGCTTACAGTAGTTATCAAAAATGTGATTTTATCCTAAATAAACAATTAAAATTTGCATTTTTATTTTTCAATTTGCTTTCTTTACTTAAATATTACAAGAATATCATAAAAACCGTTTTTTCATTCTCAAAAAAACTTAGGGGATTTAGTGACTTTTTTTTATTTTCCTACAGTCTGTATTTATTATTAGCGGCTTATGTAATATATATGATATTATTTCCTTTAAAAATATACATTTTCTTAGTTTAACTAACTCTTTGGTAATCCTTTTATAACATTATATAAACTCACGCTTTATCAATGACAACTGCCTCGTTGAGTTGCTTGATCGGTCCAGCTATGTTAGGTACTCCATTACCAGCTGACATGATCTCTAGTTTGCAAATCCTTGCCCCAAAAGCCGTCACTTCGTAGTCACCAGAGGTCTCAATGTCCATGGCAGAGTAAGGTACTCCCCCAGCTGAAACAAATTAGAGGTCTTCTTACTCTCCTATGATATCGAAAATTAGAACAGAATTTTAACCATTAAATGGATACAGTAGAGCTTCTCTATAGGCAATATACGGTCCTGAGTAAGAGAATTGCATCTTGTATAGTGAATACATTTTCTTTAGAGTGTCATGAATGGCATCAGTTTTAGAAAACTAATGGTCATTCTAGGCAGACTAAAGAAAATTTGTTCACTATAAGGTATAGTTCTCTTACTCAGGACTCTCTACATTCACTATAGAGGAGTCCTCAGCTTTTAACTACACAGTTTAGCGGTTATGATAACTATACATTTATACATAAATAACTGATTTCAGAAGAATGAATTAGTTGTTTACTTCTGACTCTAGTTACCTGGGAAATTGAGTTTGACAAGTAAAGCTTGCTGAGATCCATAGTACCAAACATTATCATTGACATTGATTGGATCAGCTGTTCCACTCACATCTTCGGTACCGGCAGCCTGAAATAGAACACCGTAAAGAACTTTACATTTAGAAATAAAATAAAGCCATTATTATTGTGTTAATAATAAATAATGCAATTGATATTGGGTTTGGAAAAAGTTGTTCCAATTTTCACCTGTTCGATCATGAAGGATAAAATATATAAATATTAAAATCAATAGTTGAATACTAATAATTTTCTTAATTATATGATCGAAAATATTGAACCGGGCGATAAATAGAAACTTAGCCTACTATCAATAGCTACATTAAATGAGATCTATTAAAAAGTGATAGGGTGAGTTTCGAATTATTGGTCGGTTTCACATCTTCAGTCATATAAGAAAAAACAGTATAATAATGATTAATTTAATTGGTTTCCTCCTACTTTTTCCACGAGACTTTTGAATCATATGAGAATAAAATTATTATTTATTTTAGTTGGTATCCATGATACCTGCAGGTATCATGGATACCAACTAAAATAACTAATAATTTTACAAAAAATTTCTTATATGATTCAAAAGTCTCGTGGAAAAAGTAGGAGGAAACCAATTAAATTAATCATTATTATACTGTTTTTTCTTATATGACCGATAATTCGTAATTCAAACTATTGATTTGTACCCTCATCCTTTCACTCACCACAGTACCCCCCGCTGTAAGGGTTAGGGGTGTCCCATCACAGTCCACTGTGACATCCGACCGAGTGGCAGTGAGGTACTGCACTGAAATTTCTATCACGGCTTGCCGCGCCGCTGGCGTATCCACCTGAAAAAAAAACAGATCTTAAGAACCGCTGTTGAAATGTTTGTGAGTACAGTCAAACTCCTGAGTTATTAAGTCCTGAGTTATGAAGCACTCGAGTAATGAAGGACCTGAGTTATGAAATGCATTTGAGTTATGAAGTATTTTCTATGTTTGAATTATAGAAAATGATATACGTCAAGAATTTCATTATAGTTATCCCTCATTTACCACAGCTTTTTTTAAAGATTTTAATCATACAAATCCAGTGCACCCGAGATATGAAGTGGCTCTGAGTTATGAAGTGGCTCTGAGTTATGAAGATACTCATACTTCATAACTCAGGAGTTTCACTGTATTTAAGAATATGAAAGCATATTGTAGTTATTAGAATTTAAATAAGAAATTGGTCGAAACAAAAATGTTATTTTCTTTCTATTTTAAAACATATATTTCAAGAAAGTTATGTAGTCTTCATAGTTTACCCATTTCTTTGATTAAATGAATTGAAGCTATTATTTTCATGTAATATTCTCACAGTGTTAGAAGCGTTGATGTTTAGCTCAAAGGACACCTCCCCAGTCACATTGTTGTACACAACATTTTCATCGAGTCTGGGCAGAGCAACGACATCCTGACCGGATTTACCGTACGCCACACCCGCAATTTTATCTGAAAATGTACCAGAATTTGAAGTCTGGATTGTATAATTTAAATTTATAATGTAATGCTGAATAATAATAACTGCTATACTGAACTCATTTAAACTATTTTATATTCACTAAAGTAATAGCTTCAATTTTGATTCTTCATTTAATAAATTACACAAAATTAACTAAATCTCCTTTTCATATTCAATTAATCCGATTGGATTTTAAATAT
This sequence comes from Caprella mutica, assembly GCA_947561585.1. Taxonomy (NCBI): domain Eukaryota; kingdom Metazoa; phylum Arthropoda; class Malacostraca; order Amphipoda; family Caprellidae; genus Caprella; species Caprella mutica. Next base: position 166,047 of record CANNZV010002171.1, on the reverse strand, counting down.
TTCGTTATATAAAAGAATATTTATATTTTTCATTTCTGAAGGGCCGTACACACGCAGGGTTTTTTAAGTCTTTCCACCAGACTTTTTGTTAAGCTCCTCCTACTTTTTCCACGAGAATATAAGAAAAAAACGCTATAGTAATTATTTATTTCAGTTGGTATCCGTAACACCTGCAGGTATCATGGATACCAGCTAAAATAAATAATACCTATTTCATTATTTCTGATATTCTCGTGGAAAAAGTAGGAGGAGCTTAACAAACACTCTGGTGGAAAGACTTAAAGGTCCCCTTCACTCTATTTTTTTATTTCTTTATTTATTAGAACTAATGTTACTGATTATAAAACTGCAAACCATTTCAAATTTGGTTATATAGTTTTATTATAATATGTAATTTAAGATTTGTTTCCGTCCTTTCTACTACCCTTCTGAATTTCAAGCAAAGAAAAAGCCCGCATGTGCGATAAGCTAACTAGATCCGACAAATTCAAAACAATAACAAAGCTTATTCCAAGATAATGGATCCATATAACGAATCCAAGTACCTAATTAAGTATTTCTTACTAATAGTTTTCATATAACATAGCATTTTTTCTATCTAGAGAACTGTTCATTTTAAAACACTGCATTTGAATAGGTATGTACTATGTATATACGTACGAACATACGTACTCAATTATGCGGCCTTTGTCTTCTTACGATTCTCAGAATGAAAAAAAAGTTAAATGTGAAAAATTCTTATATAATTAATTGTGAACAGAAAACTTAATCGATTTAAATTCTGCTTAGTGTTATAGTTTGTTATATAACCTTAGCTCTACATATTTAAAGCAATTCCAGAATTTTTTTAATTTAGAGTTGAGAGGACCTTTAAAAAACCCTACGTGTGTACGGCCCTTTAGTACTCACGGTCAGCAGGCGGAGTTGCGGAACATTTAACCAATCCATTCGCGTTCGCGGCAGCCAACTCTGCAACTATACCCCATGTCAGTACTCCAAAATCTGGCACATCTCTGTTTTCTCCAATATCTACCTGCATGAATAAATTTTTTTTAGTAATTACAATAACAGTGTAAACAAGACATTTCGTTATTCCTGTCATCAAAAGTGGTGTGTCATAATAATATCATTTTCTTCACTAGTGATGAGTTAACAATTGAATATCAGGCATCATTAAGGATCAATTTTGTACATTCTTTGCTGCCAAAATTGAATTAAAGAAGTTTTGTGTACCAATTTTCACTATTTTTCCCCTTTGCCTATTTTAACTATTGAAATCTAGATCGAATTTTGCCCGAAAATAGTATGATGGTCAACTATCAACTATTAAAGACTAGATTGAATTTTGCCCGAAAATAGTATATCAGTTTACTTACCACTGTGTAAGTTACAGTTTGCGTATCGGGTGCAACATAGGCAGTGGTGGTGACGTTGATAAGAGCTGTCCACAAGGTGGTCGAACCGACGGCTATTCCTGCTCCTACAGAGACGATGTCTCCTTCTCTGGCGTCCTTCAAGAAGATACCGAAACTGAGCTGAACCTTGTTGTCCAGGTCATTCAACTCGTTCAGGAGGTTAGCTTTAAAAGAGGACAAGAGTGAATTCAACTAGTTAATAACTTGAAAAAAGACAGATAGAAAAGGGAGAGAGCACAGTATTTAGTATTATAATAGTAATGACAATCGAGGTGCTTAATACATGACATATATTTATTTATTAAAATCTCATTTTAAAATCCGCGTAATCCGGCATTAGTTATCGTTAGACTAAGTGTGTCTTGGTGAGGAAATCAACTGAAGAAAAGTACGTATGTACAATGAGATTTATAAAACACTATTATAATTTTTTACTTCAAAAGAAATTATAATAACGAAAACCTAATTACTATCAATACTCTCTATCTAAATATCACTCACTGAAATCAATGCCACACATCATAAAGTCGAAGGTGGAGACTCCGCGGTGATAAGTGGAACCGTCAACTGATTCGAACATAGTATTTGAAACACTTGGAGCTCCGAGACATTTCCCCAAGTTTGCCCCGATCGCGTCCACATTCATGTAACTCACGGTGAATTGATTCTAAGAAGATGTTAACATTTATTAGACTTGAAGTAAACATCTGTTTGGGTACATTAAATATTTAGTACAATCCGTTAAAAAATGTTTTAAAGTAGTATTGAAATGCAAATAAAAACAGTGGAATTTGAGTGAAATATTTGTAGTTAAGTAGACTAAATGATGTCACAAATACCAACCTTCGAATTCATATATAGATGAATGAAATAGTTTATTTGTATCATTTTAATATTGTTGGTTTTGGACTAAATACTTAGGACAAAATAATTTTTGATAAATTAAATTAAAACTAACATGCACTGGACTTGGAGTGTAGATTTCGAAAGTGAAAGGACCCTGCGGATCCGAAATGATGGCATCGATGGTGAAAGAAGCTCCAGCATATTCTCCTGCTTCCTCGGGACCAGCAATTTCTACCTTACTTGGGTAAGTGAAACTCTGCAAAAAAAGAAAAAGTAAGAATGAGTGAACTCTGGAAACAGTTTGTTAACTATCAAGTAAAGTAAAATAACTTAAATAAATATAGATCTAAGGGAAAAATTCTTTCTATATGAGCATTTGTAAACTTTATCTTCACTCACTGGATCCAATTCGAATGTGTATTCTGACTGTCCGACCCACACGAAATTCTGACTATCATATTCAGCACCGGCAGTAACGATAGCTGTATCGTTCAAATAGTCTGTATTCTTGATGAAGGTGGCTTGGAAGTAGATGTTGATCGTACTGTCAGTGTAGTCACCTCCGTTGGTTACAGTAGCTGAGTTAGATATTTGACCGAAATCGATGACTACGCGATCAATCTGAAATTTATTGTAATGGATACTGAAACATGCAAGAAATTGGTGTAATTCATCAATTGATTGTCGGGCAAAATCACTGGATATTGGGTATAGATCTAGGCTAGGGAATTATAACATAAAGTCAAGATAAAGTTTCAATTATTCTTCACCGGATAAGATAAATTTCCCCGCTTAACCTCCAAAACTCACCATATCAGTGAGGATAGAGTTCTTATGCTTCACTGGATCTGGTTTAACTCCAACTCCCAGACTAGAAGAAACTGCCGAAGGTAAGTCATCTACGGTAACCTCACAGATGGTGAGAGGAGTGATTCCAGTCACAGGATCCATCACGAAGATCTCAACCACAAAGTCCATGTTAACTGAAAAAGAGCCAAATAAGTAAATAAAACGAAATCGTTTGATTCAATCTAATATTTCATTAACATTACAGTAATTTCAACTGTGATTGTGTGATAAATATGACACCTTCTGGTTTAAAAATGTAACTTTCGAAAAACTTTGGATATATGTTTAGTTTCCTAGTTAAAGTTTATTTATAACAGTCTTCTCCAAGCCAAAATTAACAGTTGTCAATTGACCAACTGTCACTCACTTAATTTTGGGATGACGGCAGTTATTTTAAAGTTAACGGATTGACCAGGAAAGAGTTGTGTTGGAGCGCTGCCTTCAACAGAAAGAGTCATGGTGAGCGAACCAGCAGTATCTCCAGGTGCCTGCGGGCGAGATTATATGTAATTACATATTTCTATGAACTCCTATAAAGTTTAGAATCGAACAGTAAATTCATACGAACATCTCTCTTCCTTCTAGAGTGAGCTCCAACGGATGTTTGAGACCTAGCCTCCAGATCATTGGGAAGAGCCTGCAAATATAAAGTAGAATTAAAGTATTGAAGATGTAGTCCAAATTATGGACACAAACACTAGAAATTAAATATAATTTTTTCAGTAACCTGAACCTTTTACTTGACTATTTTAGGATAACATTTGAAATTAGGAAGTATGAGATAGGTAGTTTGGCGTTGAAGTCTCCAACTTACTCTGACGTTATAAGGTCCGGTTTGGTTTACAGATGGACTATTGCTTGACATCTTGGGACTGACTGACACCTCCAAAGTTAGAACACTTGCAGGAGTGTCTTTCTCTCTCATTTTTCCATCTGAAAGAAAGAATTCGGTATTAAAGTTGAGGTAAAATTGAAATAGTCGGTAATGGCACTCCACAACTCCTCATATTAAGTATAGTACGTCGTTAAACCAGAATCAGCTGATACGCTTGCATTCTTCGTTACATTATCGATATTCACTATTTAATTGGATAGTCTGCACTGATTAAAAATAAATATTCTATGAACATTCTTCACCGTTCGAGTTCATCCTTATTGCACTATTATTCATACCTTCTATTAGAATTGAACATCTTCAATGTATATTATTTTACTAATTTCTTATGAAAACTAGAAAACTTTATAAGGTATTCAACTTTTATATGAATTTAAGTCAATAGTAAATCAACTATTATTTCCTTATATAGAGAGATCTCAAGTTGCAACTGTTCTTCTTACTGGTGGCAGTGATGCTCAAGACATATGTGAGTCCTGACTCAAGCATATCGTTGTCATCAACGATAACTTCATCATCAACTATGGCGAAAGGAGTGGGCTCATCTACCGGTGTGAGCTGCTTCATGGTGAAGGTGATGGAACTGCAGCGGCATTCGACCCCTCGAGGACAATGTTCTTCGTCCATGTCCATTGCAGACAGTTGGAAGAATGGACCTGTTAGGTAAAAGGAATTATGTTAGAAAATCAAAATGAACGAGGATTTTTAATCAAAAGAACCTATGAGGTTCTGGTAATGAAATTAGAGAATCAAAAAGAAATATGATAAATGGAAAAATATCCTATGAGGTTCTTGATATAAAATTAAAAAATAGGAAAGATAAATAAGAGAATCAACAGTCAAAGAAAAGTGTATCTGTAATGTTTTTTGACAGTTTACTAATTGCACATTTCTAAAATTATAATTCCTAATTGTAATTTTCGTAGATATTTTAAAGTTAGTCTGAGCATACGAAATAAAATTTGTAAAATTTGAAGATAATAGGAAATTAGAAAACTGTGATTGTGAAATTAGCATCTTGCAGATACTTTTTTCTTTAATTCTACCTGTAATATTTTCATATTAAGTTATTGTACTTAGTTATTTAAGTACGATCATAAGTTACTCACCATTGTGCTCTTCATCTATTGTAATCTTTCCTTCTGTATTCTCGAATTTGGGACTGTGTTTATTCACTGAAAATAAGTTATGAAGATATTATAAGTTACCTTTAATCTTGAACACGATTTGTGCCCTTCTTCTTTTCGATATCTAAGAATGATAACCATTACATGTATTAAGATATTTCATTTCAAAACTTAATTTTTTATCTACTATATTATTATAGATAGGTTTACCGCGATAACGTAGTTTTCAACTAAATACTCTATAGCTTGCAATGCTGTTCAGAAAGACACTCACCGTAGAGGTCACATTGGGTACCATCATAGCAAGGATCGCAGATACATTCCCCTCCCTCTTCACCACAAATTCCGTTAACGCATTCCCATTTTCTGAAAAAATACCAGAATTAGTGTTAAGAAAACGGTGTCAGGAATTATCCCCGGCGGGATTTTCGCAGTTCGGAATTCCCCCCGGCGGAACTTTCATATTGCGGAATATCCCAGGCGGAATTTTTGCAGTGCGGATTTTCGCTCGGAGGAAATTTTTCAATTTTCTATGTATTATTATATTGGTAAAGATTAAATTTAAACTATAAGAAAGCAGATAATAAATAATGTTCATATTTTTCCATGTCGGTCAAATATAAAAAAACTAATATGATTATCTCTAGTTTTACGGTGTGTTTATGGTATAATTCGAAATATATTGAAATTATTTTAAACTTGGTTGTTTGATATTTAGATGTGTTCATTTAAAGTTAATTTTTCCAAGAAAAAATTAAAGTTAAGTGTCTATTAGTTTAAATTAAATTAAGTTTCTATTGGTTTAAGTTGAATTAATTAGAGATTCTATTGGTTTAAGTTGAGTTAATTAAGGATTCTATTGGTTTAAGTTGAATTAATTAGAGATTCTATTGGTTTAAGTTGAGTTAATTAAGGATTCTATTGGTCTAAGTTGAATTAATTAGAGATTCTATTGGTTTAAGTTGAGTTAATTAAGGATTCTATTGGTCTAAGTTGAGTTAATTAAGGATTCTATTGGTCTAAGTTGAGTTAATTAAGGATTCTATTGGTCTAAGTTGAGTTAATTAGAGATTCTATTGGTTTAAGTTGAGTTAATTAAGGATTCTATTGGTCTAAGTTGAGTTAATTAAGGATTCTATTGGTCTAAGTTGAGTTAATTAAGGATTCTATTGGTCTAAGTTGAGTTAATTAAGGATTCTATTGGTCTAAGTTGAGTTAATTAAGGATTCTATTGGTCTAAGTTGAGTTAATTAAGGATTCTATTGGTCTAAGTTGAGTTAATTAAGGATTCTATTGGTCTAAGTTGAGTTAATTAAGGATTCTATTGGTCTAAGTTGAGTTAATTAAGGATTCTATTGGTCTAAGTTGAGTTAATTAAGGATTCTATTGGTCTAAGTTGAGTTAATTAAGGATTCTATTGGTCTAAGTTGAGTTAATTAAGGATTCTATTGGTCTAAGTTGAGTTAATTAAGGATTCTATTGGTCTAAGTTGAGTTAATTAAGGATTCTATTGGTCTAAGTTGAGTTAATTAAGGATTCTATTGGTCTAAGTTGAGTTAATTAAGGATTCTATTGGTCTAAGTTGAGTTAATTAAGGATTCTATTGGTCTAAGTTGAGTTAATTAAGGATTCTATTGGTCTAAGTTGAGTTAATTAAGGATTCTATTGGTCTAAGTTGAGTTAATTAAGGATTCTATTGGTCTAAGTTGAGTTAATTAAGGATTCTATTGGTCTAAGTTGAGTTAATTAGAGATTCTATTGGTCTAAGTTGAGTTAATTAAGGATTCTATTGGTCTAAGTTGAGTTAATTAGAGATTCTATTGGTCTAAGTTGAGTTATTTTGAATTGAGTTAAGTTTCTCTTGGTTTAAATTTAGTTTTTATTTGTGATTATAAGTTTGTGATTATAAATGCACTGATTATAAGATTAACATTACGAATAACTGGCAACTCACTGCACACAATCATCCCCATGGCAGCCACTTGGAGTGAAGGAGCAGGACTCACCACCCCAGACTGATGCCACACCTGCAGAGAAAAGAAAGTGGTATTCATTTAAACAATAATTATATATTATAATGCAATTGAATAGATATTTTTTGGGGGTAATTTATGAATTATCGGTCAGTTTCACATTTTCGGTAACACAAGAAAAAACAATATAATAATTATTATTTGAATTGGTATTCCTGATACCCGCAAATATATAAAATAATATAATAAGCATTATATTATTTTTTCTTATATGACCGAAGATGTGAAACTGACCGATAATTCGTAACTTACCCTAGTTATATTTCTTACCAAATATCAAGGTTAGAATAACAAGATTTTCTTTTTAATTTCTTAAAATCCCGTACATTCTGTATCGTCCGAGTTATTGGACAGTTCCACCTTATCGATCATATAGAAAAAAGTATCTACTTATAGGTAGTTAAATATTAATTATTATACATGTTATCTTATATGAGCAAAAATATGAAATGTTCCAATAACTTGGAACATATCCTGGGATTTATCCGTGAATCAGCGTTCGCAGATGCAGTGAAAAAGATAGATCTTAAAATTAGTCAAGGTATGTACTATGCATATAGCCTCCTCCCCCGGTAAATTCCATCACAGTAAATTCCACCCCGGTAAATTCCACCCAGGTAAATTCCATCACAGTAAATTCCACCCCGGTAAATTCCACCCAGGTAAATTCCATCACAGTAAATTCCACCCCGGTAAATTCCACCCAAGTAAATTCCATCACAGTAAATTCCACCCCGGTAAATTCCACCCAGGTAAATTCAATCCAGGTAGGTAGATTCCATCACAATAAATTCCACTTCATTCAACCCCGGTAAATACCACCCTGGTATATTCCACCTTAAGTAAATTCCACCTTAAGAAAATTCCACACCGGTAAATTCCACCTCGGTAAATTCCATCCCAGTAAATTCCACCTCGGTAAATTCCATCCCAGTAAATTCCACCTCGGTAAATTTCACCCCATTAAATTCTACCCCAAGAAAATTCCACACCGGTAAATTCCACCCCGGTAAATTCTACCCCAAGAAAATTCCACCCCTGTAAATTCCACCTCGATAAATTCCATCCAGGTAAATTTCACCTCGGTAAATTCCATCCAAGTCAATTTCACCCCGGTAAATTCCACCCCGGTAAATTCCACCCCAAGTAAATTCCACCTCAGTGAACAATTTTTAAAAAATATTTGCTTAGTAGGAGGTTAAGTTCAATAAAAATATATTCATATTATTCTACAAAGTACACATTGTGATACTGTCGAACCTAGCCAGGTACTTTTAATATGTATTATCTATCAGCCAATAGAATATTAACCTCTCATTGATTATTTCAATGTGTATTATATACATGCCCAGTGTTGCTTTATTTAAAGACATTTATATCACAGTTTTTAGAAAGCAGTTATATCTTTTTGAAAACTGTGATTATTTGTTCATATGCCATTAAAATATTTAAAATTGTTTAGTGTTTTAGATTCCTTTTCCTACGATAATATAAATTACAATTAATATACAGTATAACTCCTCTATAGTGAAACCCTGTATAGTGAATGTACAGTCATGAGTAAAGAAGTAGACTCTATAGTGATTAGTGAACAAGTTTTCTTTAGTCAGCCATGAAATAACCATCAGTTTTAGAAAACTAATTGTCATTTTATGTTAGACTAAAGGAATTTGGTTCACTATAGAGGCTACCTCCTTACAAAAGACACTACATCACTATACAGGTGTTCATTACAGAGGAGTTATACTGTAGCACATTTAAATGCTATTATATTACAAAAAGTAACTATTTGTACAATGTTCGATACGTACAAAATTTATGACGTCAATCACATCGATATTGATCACTCTAGTAGTGCTCGTGACGGCAGAGTGGTCATAGTGTTCTAATTCTTTTAAGAATTTTAAGAACACCAAATTTCTTCTTTTTTTTATTGACATAAAAATAGAAGTTTATATTGATAATAATCATGATTAAATAATTCGAATTTAACATGATTATTATATTTGTAGATACGTAATTAAAGTTATTTTCTTTAATATAGTGACTGTTATATTGAACTAATTAAATGAATAGCTTTAATTATAGTTCTTCATTCAATTAATTACACAAAGTTGATTAAGTTTCTTTAAATTATTCAAATATTTCATTTTCTTGCCTAAAACACGGAAAAGTAATCACAAATTGTACTACAATTTAAATTGATCAATTTAAGCGAAATAAAATTAAATTGTTTCACCCATTTGGAATAATTGAATATAGAATGAAAATGTAATTACTTTTGAGTAATTAAGTGAATGAAGCATTAAAATTGAAGCAATTAATCCAGTGAATATAAAATATTTAAAATGAGTTCAGTATAACAGTCGTTATATTTATTTAACCTTTGATAGCAGACTACAAACGTGAATATAATATTCATATCAAATCATTTATTCATTCAATAGCTATTATCACGAAAATCGAACATCCATGAGTTTATATAAATACAATATATCATCAATGTTAGCTCCTTGTCTCCATGGTCAAACAGTCTTCGAGATGTGTACTGTACAAACATTATCAAATTGATTTGACGATGCACGCAAGTTAATTTGAAAGTTATTACTCGATACCTAGCCTTAGCAACTGAGTCGTTACCACCAACATCATCTGGCTCTCTATTTACGCGGCCTCGTGTTCTAATTGTAACTTATAATTTGGGTGTCTGATGAGAAAATGTAAGTGACTTTTCGGTTTTTAGTCTAATAGCTAAATTATAGGTATCGAACAGAGCAAATTGAATGAGTTATGAAGTAAGGTCATATTTTCTTATAGCATTAGGGTAAAATCTGAGTTATCCGACGATTCCACATTTTCGATCGTTTTCGAATTATTGGTAACTTTTATTTACTAATTCATTTATTTATCTTATTTATTCACCAATTGAAATAAATAAAAACTAGATGACGGGCACTCAAAGAGTGCATTCCTCCGCCGCCGCTTATAGAAAAAGGACATTGACTATCGAATGATCGTTGATTTATAAATGACCTTGACCTCTTACCCGTTCGCTCCAAATCTAATCAAATAGTTCCTGGTTATTGACCAACAGTCCCACCAAATTTGGTTGAATACTTTTTAAGATATAAATGACATTGACCTTTGACCTGATCACTCCCAAAATCTAATGAACAGTTTCACGAATGAGGACCAACCCACCAAATTTCAGGCAATTTGGTTGAATGCGTTTTGAGTTATTAATGACCTTGACCTGTGACCAGATCGCGTCCTAAACTCTACCAAATGGTTACTTGCATTTACCAACCATCCTACCCAATTTCAGGCAATTTATTTCAAGACTTTTCAGTTATACGAATAACAATATGAAATATAAATGATTGCCACCAACAACATTACCTTCTGCCATCTGCAAAGTTAATAAATAAAATAATGTATACCCTTTTAGGATAAATATATACGATCGAAAAGGTGGAATTGCTCAATAATTCGGAGTTTACTCTAGATTTTCTTAACACACTGGCATTAAATCTATTATTAGAATATCGCTACCTCTGTTCCTCATAAATAAGTAATTGCCAATTTAAATGTAATATATTGGTCCAAATTTACCGTAATGAAAACAATTTAAAATACTATTTGTGATACACACTTAAACTCTCTACAATAAACTGAAATGTCTCAATACTTAAATAAAAGAAATCGACTAAATTATAGGTTCAAGTACTACTAGGTAACGGTTTGTATCATACCAAGTAACTAGGTGCGACATGACTTAAAAACACGCCATTGTGTTAAAAACTGATGTAATTACTTATATTCTGGATTATTACCTCTTACAAGACATAAACTATCACTCACACAACACACTATCACTCACACCACACACTATCACTCACACCACACACACTATCACTCACACTACACACTATCACTCACACCACACACTATCACTCACACTACACACTATCACTCACACCACACACTATCACTCACACTACACACTATCACTCACACCACACACTATCACTCACACCACACACTATCACTCACACCACACACTATCACTCACACCACACACACTATCACTCACACCACACACACTATCACTCACACCACACACACTATCACTCACAGCACACACACTATCACTCACACCACACACACTATCACTCACACCACACACACTATCACTCACACCACACACTATCACTCACAGCACACACACTATCACTCACACCACACACTATCACTCACAGCACTACCTATCACTCACAGCTCTACCTATCACTCACAACACACACTATCACTCACAGCACTACCTATCACTCACAGCACACACTATCACTCACAGCACTACCTATCACTCACAGCACTACCTATCACTCACAGCACTACCTATCACTCACAGCACACACACTATCACTCACAGCACACACACTATCACTCACAGCAAACACACTATCACTCACAGCAACACACTATCACTCACAGCAAACACACTATCACTCACAGCACACACACTATCACTCACAGCAAACACACTATCACTCACAGCACTACCTATCACTCACAGCTCTACCTATCACTCACAGCACACACTATCACTCACAGCACTACCTATCACTCACAGCTCTACCTATCACTCACAGCACTACCTATCACTCACAGCACACACTATCACTCACAGCACTACCTATCACTCACAGCACACACTATCACTCACAGCACTACCTATCACTCTAATAATTGATAGGCGTAGGCGTGTCACTTATCAATTTAATTTCTACAGCCTCGGTATGTAATCCTTATATATATTTCTGAAGCGTGATTCCTGGGAATGAAGTATACATCACCGAACAGAAACAATTAGCGAAAAAAAATTCCAAGTTGACATTTTTCAAATTATGTCGAATAATAAATTATCGAAACAAATCTAAAATTGCAAACAACATATCGGATAAAATCAATAAAATTAGGCTTAATAGTCCTCTTCACTCCAAATTAAATTTTCTATTGAAATGCTTTAAATTTGTAGAGCTAGGGTATACAACATAAATCAGTTAATAAAAAATGAATTGATTTAGTATTTTCTTCGTAATTAATTCGTACCTTGGATTCATATGAAATGGGTTTAACTATAATTTCCTCGGAGTTCAGAACGCTGTGCAAAAATTAGTAGGACTTTGACCTTTTTTTAATTTGTTGTCAATTAATCGTATTTTTTCTTTGCTAGAATTTCGGAGTGTCAAATTTTTTTGAAGAATAATTTCAATTACATATTATGAAAAAAATATAGAACCAAATTTAAAATTGTTTGCAGTTTTATAACCTTAGTTCTCGTGAATTGAGAAATAAAATAAATTAGAGTGTAACTCAGGATTTTGAATAGAAATTATTTTTCATATTTAATTTTGATCCGCCATTAAAATTTATTATGTGAGAACATAAGAGAATGTTTTCCCATTGTAATTTAGTAAAAATTAAGTTTAATCCACCTGTTTTTTCAACCAAGTTCTTATACTATGATAATTATATAAAATAGGTATTAAATTTAAATAAACTCACCTACTAAATTCAATATAAATTAAAACATATCAATAATAAAGTAGTGAACTGTTTCTGTATGATAAAAAATATGTATTTTTCTCTAATTTGAAATATGTGAATGAATAAAATCAGAAAATTGCACTTTTATGAAGAAAATGGAGTACTAAAAATATTTTTACAAGACGCCATCATTAATCAATTATCAAATAATGCAAGTGTAAAAATGTCATCATATTAAATTATTTTAATTTAAGAATATTTAAGAAATAAAACTTACCGAATACTGCAACAGCAATGAACGCCGCGAAAACTTTAGGTCTCAAAATCATTTCAAAATTTGTTCATTTACTTTACCCGGGCTGAAAATGAGAATAAGCTTTTTTGCAATCTAATTTATTATAACCCTTTGAGTAAATTAAAGTTTTATAAAGATCTGAACACCCACTTCGACATGGACTGTAACTACTCCAAAGTTCGATACCTACTGCCGAAGAGCGCGATCTGACACCTAGACCGAGACTTGGCGCCTAGTTACGTGCATCGTAGCCATGGAAGCGACTGCTAGCCTTCGTCATGCACCATCTGTGACATGACACGTTAAATAGACCTTTTTTATAGGGAGTAGTAACTATAAACTTGAAAAGACCTTCATTTATAGAGAGTAATAACTATGAACTAAAAGATACCTTCATTTATAGGGAATTCCTATTATGAACTTAAACAGACTACTTCAGATATAGGGAGTACCTACTATAAACTAAAAGAGACCTTCAGTTACAGGGAGTACCTACCTACTATAAACTGAAAGAGACCTTCAGTTACAGGGAGTACCTACTATAAACTAAAAGAGACCTTCAGTTATAGGGAGTACCTACCTACTATAAACTGAAAGAGACCTTCAGTTACAGGGAGTACCTACCTACTATAAACTGAAAGAGACCTTCAGTTACAGGGAGTACCTACTATAAACTAAAAGAGACCTTCAGTTACAGGGAGTACCTACCTACTATAAACTGAAGGAGACCTTCAGTTACAGGGAGTACCTACTATAAACTAAAAGATACCTTCAGTTATAGGGAGTACCTACTATAAACTGAAAGAGACCTTCAGTTATAGGGAGTACCTACTATAAACTAAAAGAGACCTTCAGTTATAGGGAGTACCTACTATAAACTGAAAGAGACCTTCAGTTACAGGGAGTACCTACTATAAACTGAAAGAGACCTTCAGTTATAGGGAGTACCTACCTACTATAAACTAAAAGATACCTCCAGGTATAGGAAGTAACTACCTACTATAAACTAAAAGATACCTTCAGTTATAGGGAGTACCTACTATAAACTGAAAGAGACCTTCAGTTATAGGGAGTACCTACCTACTATAAACTAAAAGATACCTCCAGGTATAGGAAGTAACTACCTACTATAAACTAAAAGATACCTTCAGTTATAGAGAGTACCTACTATAAACTAAAAGATACCTCCAGGTATAGGAAGTAACTACCTACTATAAACTAAAAGATACCTTCAGTTATAGGGAGTACCTACTATAAACTAAAAGAGACCTTCAGTTATAGGGAGTACCTACTATAAACTGAAAGAGACCTTCAATTACAGGGAGTACCTACTATAAACTGAAAGAGACCTTCAGTTATAGGGAGTACCTACTATAAACTAAAAGATACCTTCAGTTATAGGGAGTACCTACTATAAACTGAAAGAGACCTTCAGTTATAGGGAGTACCTACTATAAACTAAAAGAGACCTTCAGTTATAGGGAGTACCTACTATAAACTGAAAGATACCTCCAGGTATAGGAAGTAACTACCTACTATAAACTAAAAGATACCTTCAGTTATAGGGAGTAACTACTATAAACTAAAAGAGATCTTCAGTTATAGGGAGTACCTACTATAAACTGAAAGAGACCTTCAGTTATAGGGAGTACCTACTATAAACTAAAAGAGACCTTCAGTTATAGGGAGTACCTACTATAAACTAAAAGATACCTTCAGTTATAGGGAGTACCTACCTACTATAAACTAAAAGATACCTTCAGTTATAGGGAGTACCTACCTACTATAAACTAAAAGATACCTTCAGTTATAGGGAGTACCTACTATAAACTAAAAGATACCTTCAGTTATAGGGAGTACCTACCTACTATAAACTAAAAGATACCTTCAGTTATAGGGAGTACCTACCTACTATAAACTAAAAGATACCTCCAGGTATAGGAAGTAACTACCTACTATAAACTAAAAGATACCTTCAGTTATAGGGAGTACCTACCTACTATAAACTAAAAGATACCTTCAGTTATAGGGAGTACCTACCTACTATAAACTAAAAGATACCTTCAGTTATAGGGAGTACCTACTATAAACTAAAAGATACCTTCAGTTATAGGTAGTACCTACTATAAACTAAAAGATACCTTCAGTTATAGGGAGTACCTACCTACTATAAACTAAAAGATACCTTCAGTTATAGGGAGTACCTACCTACTATAAACTAAAAGATACCTTCAGTTATAGGGAGTACCTACTATAAACTCAAAGATACCTTCAGTTATAGGGAGTACCTACCTACTATAAACTAAAAGATACTTTCAGTTATAGGGAGTACCTACTATAAACTAAAAGAGACCTTTAGTTATAGGTAGTACCTACTATAAACTAAAAGATACCTTCAGTTATAGGGAGTACCTACCTACTATAAACTAAAAGATACTTTCAGTTATAGGGAGTACCTACCTACTATAAACTAAAAGAGACCTTTAGTTATAGGTAGTACCTACTATAAACTAAAAGATACCTTCAGTTATAGGGAGTACCTACCTACTATAAACTAAAAGATACCTTCAGTTATAGAGAGTACCTACTATAAACACAAGGAGACCTTCAGTTATAGGGAGTACCTACTATAAACTAAAAGAGACCTTCAGTTATAGGGAGTACCTACTATAAACTAAAAGAGATCTTCAGTTACAGGGAGTACCTACTATAAACTAAAAGAGACCTTCAGTTATAGGGAGTACCTACTATAAACTAAAAGATACCTTCAGTTATAGGGAGTACCTACCTACTATAAACTAAAAGATACCTTCAGTTATAGGGAGTACCTACCTACTATAAACTAAAAGATACCTTCAGTTATAGGGAGTACCTACTATAAACTCAAAGATACCTTCAGTTATAGGGAGTACCTACCTACTATAAACTAAAAGATACTTTCAGTTATAGGGAGTACCTACTATAAACTAAAAGAGACCTTTAGTTATAGGTAGTACCTACTATAAACTAAAAGATACCTTCAGTTATAGGGAGTACCTACCTACTATAAACTAAAAGATACTTTCAGTTATAGGGAGTACCTACCTACTATAAACTAAAAGAGACCTTTAGTTATAGGTAGTACCTACTATAAACTAAAAGATACCTTCAGTTATAGGGAGTACCTACCTACTATAAACTAAAAGATACCTTCAGTTATAGAGAGTACCTACTATAAACACAAGGAGACCTTCAGTTATAGGGAGTACCTACTATAAACTAAAAGAGACCTTCAGTTATAGGGAGTACCTACTATAAACTAAAAGATACCTTCAGTTATAGGGAGTACCTACCTACTATAAACTAAAAGATACCTTCAGTTACAGGGAGTACCTACTATAAACTAAAAGATACCTTCAGTTATAGGGAGTACCTACTATAAACTGAAAGAGACCTTCAGTTATAGGGAGTACCTACTATAAACTAAAAGAGACCTTCAGTTATAGGGAGTACCTACTATAAACTGAAAGAGACCTTCAGTTACAGGGAGTACCTACTATAAACTGAAAGAGACCTTCAGTTATAGGGAGTACCTACCTACTATAAACTAAAAGATACCTCCAGGTATAGGAAGTAACTACCTACTATAAACTAAAAGATACCTTCAGTTATAGGGAGTACCTACTATAAACTGAAAGAGACCTTCAGTTATAGGGAGTACCTACCTACTATAAACTAAAAGATACCTCCAGGTATAGGAAGTAACTACCTACTATAAACTAAAAGATACCTTCAGTTATAGAGAGTACCTACTATAAACTAAAAGATACCTCCAGGTATAGGAAGTAACTACCTACTATAAACTAAAAGATACCTTCAGTTATAGGGAGTACCTACTATAAACTAAAAGAGACCTTCAGTTATAGGGAGTACCTACTATAAACTGAAAGAGACCTTCAATTACAGGGAGTACCTACTATAAACTGAAAGAGACCTTCAGTTATAGGGAGTACCTACTATAAACTAAAAGATACCTTCAGTTATAGGGAGTACCTACTATAAACTGAAAGAGACCTTCAGTTATAGGGAGTACCTACTATAAACTAAAAGAGACCTTCAGTTATAGGGAGTACCTACTATAAACTGAAAGATACCTCCAGGTATAGGAAGTAACTACCTACTATAAACTAAAAGATACCTTCAGTTATAGGGAGTAACTACTATAAACTAAAAGAGATCTTCAGTTATAGGGAGTACCTACTATAAACTGAAAGAGACCTTCAGTTATAGGGAGTACCTACTATAAACTAAAAGAGACCTTCAGTTATAGGGAGTACCTACTATAAACTAAAAGATACCTCCAGGTATAGGAAGTAACTACCTACTATAAACTAAAAGATACCTTCAGTTATAGGGAGTACCTACCTACTATAAACTAAAAGATACCTTCAGTTATAGGGAGTACCTACCTACTATAAACTAAAAGATACCTTCAGTTATAGGGAGTACCTACTATAAACTAAAAGATACCTTCAGTTATAGGGAGTACCTACCTACTATAAACTAAAAGATACCTTCAGTTATAGGGAGTACCTACCTACTATAAACTAAAAGATACCTCCAGGTATAGGAAGTAACTACCTACTATAAACTAAAAGATACCTTCAGTTATAGGGAGTACCTACCTACTATAAACTAAAAGATACCTTCAGTTATAGGGAGTACCTACCTACTATAAACTAAAAGATACCTTCAGTTATAGGGAGTACCTACTATAAACTAAAAGATACCTTCAGTTATAGGTAGTACCTACTATAAACTAAAAGATACCTTCAGTTATAGGGAGTACCTACCTACTATAAACTAAAAGATACCTTCAGTTATAGGGAGTACCTACCTACTATAAACTAAAAGATACCTTCAGTTATAGGGAGTACCTACTATAAACTCAAAGATACCTTCAGTTATAGGGAGTACCTACCTACTATAAACTAAAAGATACTTTCAGTTATAGGGAGTACCTACTATAAACTAAAAGAGACCTTTAGTTATAGGTAGTACCTACTATAAACTAAAAGATACCTTCAGTTATAGGGAGTACCTACCTACTATAAACTAAAAGATACTTTCAGTTATAGGGAGTACCTACCTACTATAAACTAAAAGAGACCTTTAGTTATAGGTAGTACCTACTATAAACTAAAAGATACCTTCAGTTATAGGGAGTACCTACCTACTATAAACTAAAAGATACCTTCAGTTATAGAGAGTACCTACTATAAACACAAGGAGACCTTCAGTTATAGGGAGTACCTACTATAAACTAAAAGAGACCTTCAGTTATAGGGAGTACCTACTATAAACTAAAAGAGATCTTCAGTTACAGGGAGTACCTACTATAAACTAAAAGAGACCTTCAGTTATAGGGAGTACCTACTATAAACTAAAAGATACCTTCAGTTATAGGGAGTACCTACCTACTATAAACTAAAAGATACCTTCAGTTATAGGGAGTACCTACCTACTATAAACTAAAAGATACCTTCAGTTATAGGGAGTACCTACTATAAACTCAAAGATACCTTCAGTTATAGGGAGTACCTACCTACTATAAACTAAAAGATACTTTCAGTTATAGGGAGTACCTACTATAAACTAAAAGAGACCTTTAGTTATAGGTAGTACCTACTATAAACTAAAAGATACCTTCAGTTATAGGGAGTACCTACCTACTATAAACTAAAAGATACTTTCAGTTATAGGGAGTACCTACCTACTATAAACTAAAAGAGACCTTTAGTTATAGGTAGTACCTACTATAAACTAAAAGATACCTTCAGTTATAGGGAGTACCTACCTACTATAAACTAAAAGATACCTTCAGTTATAGAGAGTACCTACTATAAACACAAGGAGACCTTCAGTTATAGGGAGTACCTACTATAAACTAAAAGAGACCTTCAGTTATAGGGAGTACCTACTATAAACTAAAAGATACCTTCAGTTATAGGGAGTACCTACCTACTATAAACTAAAAGATACCTTCAGTTATAGGGAGTACCTACTATAAACTAAAAGAGACCTTCAGTTATAAGGAGTACCTACTATGTATAAACTAAAAGATACCTCCAGTTATAGGGAGTACCTACCTACTATAAACTAAAAGAGACCTTCAGTTATAGGGAGTACCTACCTACTATAAACTGAAAGAGACCTTCAGTTATAGGGAGTACCTACCTACTATAAACTAAAAGAGACCTTCAGTTATAGGGAGTACCTTCTATAAACTAAAAGAGACCTTCAGTTATATGGAGTACCTACCTACTATAAACAAAAAGATACCTTCAGTTGTAGGGAGCACCTACTATAAACTAAAAGATACCTTCAGTTATAGGGAGTACCTACTATAAACTAAAAGATACCTTCAGTTATAAGGAGTACCTACTATGTATAAACTAAAAGATACCTCCAGTTATAGGGAGTACCTACCTACTATAAACTAAAAGAGACCTTCAGTTATAGGGAGTACCTACCTACTATAAACTGAAAGAGACCTTCAGTTATAGGGAGTACCTACCTACTATAAACTAAAAGAGACCTTCAGTTATAGGGAGTACCTACCTACTATAAACTAAAAGAGACCTTCAGTTATAGGGAGTACCTACCTACTATAAACTAAAAGAGACCTTCAGTTATAGGGAGTACCCACTATAAACTTGTAGTGATTTCTTATCAATAGCTTAAATAAATATTCGCAAAATATACTAACTATTCTATAATCACAAGCTTAATTAATTATTCTCACAATAGAATAAAACAATTAAATATAAATATATTGTATTGGTTAATCTTCAATTTATAATATAATAAGATTTTCCATGTTAGATTTAGATTCTCTATGTTCTTATCAATCTAATGATTTACTTATTAATTGTGTGTTGTTGTGATATAAATGTAAACATACTGTAATCAAATCTATGAAGTACAATAGTCATTAGGAACAATGTCTTTTATTTATGTTTCTTAATCACAAACATTCAAAGTAAACTCCAGAGTAGTAGGATGGTAGTGCAGTTTAATAACCATTAATGTTAGTTGCCAAAATTGATATGTCACAAACATATATTGGAGTTTTTTTCAAAATAAGTAAAGCTATCATGAAGGTTTATGTCAGTTCTTGATTATAAATGTTTGAAGTTCTTGTAATGCATTCGAATGCTTAAATAGTTTTAACATGAGTCACAGTATGTTTGGTCACGATGTTAGACAATATCTAGGTTTCTGATTTCATTTTTTATCTTTTCGCTACATTGTGGAACAACTTAACTTAGCCTGTTAAATTTGTACGTTTCAGTGACTGATATC
Source organism: Caprella mutica (assembly GCA_947561585.1). Classification (NCBI taxonomy): domain Eukaryota; kingdom Metazoa; phylum Arthropoda; class Malacostraca; order Amphipoda; family Caprellidae; genus Caprella; species Caprella mutica. The sequence goes on along the minus strand of CANNZV010002171.1, from coordinate 145,693 downwards.
TTATATAGACGTTTGTTAGAAAAGTAAAATAAGACTCTGTAATATTAATTTTTGAAATTAAAATAACTTTTCTTTTAATTTAATAATTAAGTTGACTATTTATACATAATTAATATTGCTATAAGTGTAATAAAGTTTTGCTTAATTATGTTATATCTACTTTTCTGTAAATGTTCATTCATAATTCACAAATCTTTACTATTGTTTTGCAGGCCTCTACTCTACCACTAATTTACATACACTGATACACAATTCTATTTTTATAAACTTGTATACTCCTCGTGAACATATTACTTTTATGCTGCAAATACTTTATTTCATCTACCTATCAAATAAAGATAAATTATATAGCAGAAAACTCAAATCCAACTCTATAACTGCAACCCAACTCATTGCACTACAAACTGAAAAGTACCTTCAGTTATAGGGAGAACCTACTATAAACTAAAAGATACCTTCAGTTACAGGGAGAACCTACTATAAACTGTAAAGTACCTTCAGTTATAGGGAGTACCTACTATAAATTGAAAAGTACCTTCAGTTATAGGTAGTACCTACAATAAACTGAAGAGTACCTTCAGTTATAGGGAGTATCTACTATAAATTGAAAAGTACCTTCAGTTATAGGGAGTACCTACTATAAACTGAAAAGTACCTTCAGTTATATGAAGTACCTACTATAAATTGAAAAGTACCTTCAGTTATAGGGAGTACCTACTATAAATTGAAAAGTACCTTCAGTTATAGGGAGTACCTACTATAAATTGAAAAGTACCTTCAGTTATAGGTAGTACCTACAATAAACTGAAGAGTACCTTCAGTTATATGGAGTACCCACTATAAATTGAAAAGTACCTTCAGTTATAGGGAGTACCTACTATAAACTGAAAAGTACCTTCAGTTATATGAAGTACCTACTATAAATTGAAAAGTACCTTCAGTTATAGGGAGTACCTACTATAAATTGAAAAGTACCTTCAGTTATAGGGAGTACCTACTAAAAAACTGAAAAGTACCTTCAGTTATAGGGAGTACCTACTATAAACTGAAAGATACCTTCAGTTATAGGGAATAATACTATTCAATTAATCAGAATAAATATTTTTATTTCAATGATATTGATTTAAACTAAAAGTTTAAGAATTATAAGAAAGGTATATAATTACTGTTATTTGCCTTTTAATATAATTCGTGGCATCATGGATGGGTACGACTTAAAATAAAAGGTAAATAACAATAATTATATACCTTTTCTTATTTGCCCTCAATATATTCCGAATTCTGTACCAATGTGAGGCATCAGCTAAAATTCTATTTTGTCAAGTCAATATATCATTGAAAAGATAATATTTATTCAATAAAGTTGTTCAGTATTATTCTCTATGACTGAATGACTCCCGACAATTCGTCGCCATATTTTTAAATATATTATCTAAATCTATACTAGTAATTTCCTTAGTGTGCTAATTTATTTATTTGGTGTCCGCTTTTACTCGACGGGTATTAAACATGAAGAATGTAACTATTTTACGTACGGGAATATATTGACTTGATATTTTAATTTCACGTTTTTATTCAATTTTTAAATGTATTTCATCTATAAAATAAATTAAACTTTGGAAAAACTTAATTTTAATTGAATTCATTAAAAAGTAACCTAATAAATTGGTATTGATGATGACCCATTATTTTTAACGGGAAAGTACACTAGTATATTTATATTAATTCAACACAATTTTTAAATTTTTCAAATTACATACATCCAGAGATTATGAGTTGGGTTGATCTGAGCTTTTTAGGTTTGAATGAATTACTCCGATCGTATTGTTGATAACAAATCTTGATATTGATTTACTATTTAGTTGTTTTTATTTAATTCAAATCTTTAATAATTTATTTCAAAATAATGGAAGATTATTTATTCGTCAGAAAATCAGTGTATTGTAGATACCAAGTTTAGTACATATTGTATCATTTAATTAATTTGGAAAGATGGCGAATACCTTGGCGAAATAAAATATGAAACAAAAGTTATAATATGAAATATGGAAAATATAGTTTAGTTTATAGTAGGTACTCCCTAAAACTGAAGCTCTCTTTTAGTTTATAGTAGGTACTCCTTATACGGGCTATACCTGAAGCTTTCTTTTAGTTTATAGTAGGTACTACCTATAAGGGCTATACCTGAAGCTCTCTTTTAGTTTATAGTAGGTACTCCCTATAACTGAAGGTTTCTTATAGTTCATAGAAATGTTTCGGTAACGTTACGTGTATTTATTTCCATAGAAACCAGTCACAAAATAGACTATCAGCTCTATTTATTTTATTCACTTCTAACCAAATAGGTAGTCAATGAAAGTTCTTAACGATATCTAGCACGAAGTTACCAATTGCTCGGTGATTAAGAAGTCATGCGTTCTAATATCAAATAGAAATATCAAACGCAGTAACTAATGCTGAAACGTATCTACTTATTATCGTGAATGTTATAAAGTCTTATATTTTTAATCTATGTTAATATTGTTCGATTCTTTAGTTATTAATTTCTTATCTCTATAGTTTGTACTATTTAGTATACCAGGTTATTTTAATTCGAAATGACCCTTTCATAACAATGTATTTAATATCTAGAACTCTCTTTAATTCTAATGAATTGTGACCTGTAAGGTTTTTATTACTTATATCAATTTTTTTTCTATGTCATTACTGATTTATTTTGCCAAATTTTGAGTTTGTTTCTTTTGTTACTTACGATAGTTTATTTAACTACTTTCTTTAGTTATTAACGATATTTTTTCGGAGATTTTTGTTAATTGGATATATTAGTTGGTTTAGTCATCAACAATAGCTTTTTGCGGGTTTTAAGTTTCATTAATTATTTTTTAGTTAATTTACATTTAATATCTCAATATTATTCCAGCTGAATATTTAATATCGGCTTAACATGATAGGGTTGGAAATGAATAGAAAGACGGAAGAATTATTTATTGATTTACCAAGTAACTTACTGCTATTGGATTAGAACATAAAAGGTACAAGCGTCTCAATAAATCAGGTCTCTCTCACCTTAAGAATAAAAATACTACCTAGTGATTTATGTACAGAAAGTTTGCTTGAGATGTTTAAACATAGTTGAAATGAACGATCTTTAAGTCCTCGCTTGGATTTTACAGGCTATTTAGTTCCATTACACATAAAACAATGCATTGTTATCTAATTTAAATAAAAATTGAAGGAAGAATATAGCAGAACAGTTTTAAAGTAAATATGGACTTGTGGTCGTCACTTTTGGACTTCATGGTAATTCGTAATTGGAAGAACCAAAAACTTTTTAATGAATCATTTGAAAATTTATATTAGCGTTAAAATACTTTAAATTTTGAAGACACGTTCAAAAATATACAGACAAGTCCAAACACGTTCATCTGATAGGAGGCCTATTTTGGGAAAATCTTTTAGATCACTATTGATTCTTCCTTTCAATTATTATTGAATATTAAATGAGTAGAATCTTATATGTTCATATACAGTAATGAAGAAATTAGGTACTGAGAATATATCTTAATAAAGAAAATTTTTAGTCTCACAACTTAATTTAGTAGAAGGTTTAACGTCTGCTTCGGAACCAAAAGCCATATCGCTGACAACAAAAAGAATGGATGCATAAAAAAAGCTACTGCCTGGATGCAGTCACTTACCAAGGAATGGGACACTAGGATGGAAGAGGAGAATGAAGAGGTGATAGTAAATGAAGCCTACAAGATCACCTATGAAACGCATCATTTACCATAGCGCTATCCTCTAAAACTGAATGTAGCGGTAACAAAATGGTATAGTTAAAACTGAAAAAAGACACTAGATAATCCAAATTACAACAGTTCGGGCCAAAGAGACGCCACCCCCTTCTCTCCCATTCACAACAGACAGCTTCAGGATAGAGCCTCTGGAGGCTACAAAACTGTTAACATCCTAGGTGTTAAATCTGCTACTTTTGTACCGAAAAAGGTGCATTTTATCACACTTATTAGGTCAAGAGAAAACTCCTATTCTAACTTTAAAAAATTATGTATAAAGCAACTAGGGCAAACACCCAGTTATCGAACAAACCCACTTGAAAAGAAGAGCCATATCACTGTTACATTGAAATATTATTATATTGTTGAAGTGTTCAAATTTCTACTTTTTCCTTTGTTCGTTGAGTTGGTACGTTAACCGAGTGGTCACCCTACATCAATTCGGTTGGCAATTACTCTACAGCACCAGTAACTATGACTAAATTCAATCACTACAAGTAACATCACATGATCACTCTTGAAACCTTTAATTCAACCTATAAGCTTTCAGCAAACTATGTGCCATCTTCCTAAATTTTGTGTAGCTAATTGAAGATTATTCAAATTGAACAATTCAAGAGAGTTCATCATCACCTTCTAAAAGTCAAATAAGAGTTAGATAATTAACATATCATTTACAGTGCTCAGGACAGCAGAAAAGCTACCCTTCATTTATAGTTATCAGCTAATTAATAAAGTAAGGAACTTAATATGGATACTAATATTCAGTCATTAATAGTAATAATATTTCACATCTTCTTTGGTTTCTTTTCAGACATAAGTTGAAAATAAAACTACAGTAGCTACCTAGGGTAAGTTCTTAATTATCGGTCAGTTCAACATTTTCGGACACTTAAAATATACAATAATTATTATTTGACTTTAAATTATACGTGTCCGAAAATGTTGAACTGGCCGATAATTAAGGACTTACCCTACCTAGTTGTTATTTTATGCTTATAGATAGGGTAAGTTCCGAGTTATCGGACAGTTCCACATTTTCAATCATATAAGAAAAAATTATGTAATTATTATTTAACTTTAGTTAAAATATTATATATACTAGTACAGTACCAGTTGTTCAATCAGTGAGAGTTCAAATAATTTAATGGATTTAAGATTATATTCAAATGCATATAGCTACAATATATTTAATTTATCAATTGTTTTATTTTTTATTCTGTAAGGTCACAACTATTATATTTTCAATTAATAATTTTAGTGTGACCCCGCATCAATGAAATTGCATCAAAATATTAGTTTTTTTCAATTAGCTACAGTTTCTTTGATTTTTGTTATTTACACCAACTTTATGAGGCGCTGTTGATGAATGACTTTTTAACCTATTTTGTGACACACAGACGGATCATTATAGTAGATATTTTTTATTAGCTATTTAATTGAAAATGTGGAACAGTCCGAATAACTCGGAACTTACCCTAGTAACTAAAATCATTATTTAGAAATAATTTACTAGATATGAATGTTAAGCTAAAACAATTAGTTTTTATTATTTAGGATATTAGAAATAGCTACAATAAACTCAGAAATCTAAATATTTCCGTCAATATTTCATAGATAGTTTGCGTTTCTATTCATGAAAATTATTATCAAAAAAAAGAGAAAAAAAACTGTAAGTCTGTTACTATGATGAAAATTAATATCCTAGCATCTTTTAATGTTAATCTAAAATTTCATTATCTTCCGTATTTTAAGTCACAAACCTTACAGAAATTAGATGCTTACATAATTATTGCTTTTCAGTAATAAGAAATAATCAATTAACAGAAAATGAGGCAAATTGTATTTCTGAAAAGAATCATTGGTAGTCAGTTTTCACAGTTTAAGATAATTTAAAATAATGTATCATTAAGTCAATGGAAGAAAAAGGTAAGAGAACTAACCATATAGCTAATGGGAATGTCAAACCTACATTAAATAGCTAAGCTCCATCACATTGAACTTCATTTCCATATAATGGACAAATCTCATTTTCCAAATCATTAATTTAATAATCACATAAAATTGAACATTTACAAAGGTTTGACTGAAAGGAATCATTTGAACTTTGATATGCTCCAGTCCACTTGGGAGGAAAAATTGTCTTAAATTATCACATAACGAGCTAGCTACTTACGAATCAACAACAATAACAGGGGAAGAAAGACTAAGAATTTCAGCCAATATTAAACCACCTAGCTACTAGCTAAATATTGCAATTCAGCAAACAAACAATAGCTACAAAATTGAGAAATTCTTTAACTTCTCTTAAAATTATGAATTGAAAAATTAAATAGCTAGCTAACTCAGATCTACATTCATCAACTGTATCAAGCAACAGAAAAAAATTGCGAAGACAAGTTTTTTGCAACATCTTCAATCAAAACTCTCACAACAAGGAAACATCTATAGTGTAGGTTGAATGCCTTTTTTATGCAGATCTGAATACCTGAAAACAAGAAAATAGTAAATTCAATATTATTTTTGATAGTATCAATCAACCCCATAAATATATCATGTATGCATTTCTTCTTCAGAATATGATTCACTTTAACAAGTTTATATTTCAAGACTCACCTATGACAGTTGATATTAACTATGAGCACCATGAGAAGATTTTGCTAGGCCCATATACCAAGAATAGCAATCATCAAAGCTGCTGTCTTCAAATTTGGAAACTGCCGTCACCATGTCATTTCTGAAGATGTTGGCCATTGTTCCCTTAGGTACATCCGTAGGGTCAAATGGAAGTGGAAGAGAACAGTAATAGGCATCACCACATTCAGAATTATTTTCATCTAAATTTCTACTAAAACCATTTGTATTATTTGAAGATTTTCTATTTTGTTCAGTTTTTGAGGTTGAGTTGTAAAAGACTTGGCCTGTAGTTAGCCAGTGTGAGATAACCTTGGACATTTCATACTGTAAACCTTTATAACGATATAAATCTTCGTTATCAATATTGGGACCAATTATTCTTGTTGGTTTTTTATCTTCACTACTCAAATCAGTGGTTTCCATTTTGGGAAACTCATTTTTTACAGTGGTTTCCATTTTGGGAAACTCATTTTTTACAGTGGTTCCAAATTTGGGAAACTCATTTTTTACAGTGGTTCCAAATTTGGGAAACTCATTTTTTACAGTGGTTTCCATTTTGGGAAACTCATTTTTTACAGTGGTTTCTATTTTGGGAAACTCATTTTTTACAGTGGTTTCTATTTTGGGAAACTCATTTTTTACAGTGGTTTCTATTTTGGGAAACTCATATTTTACAGTGGTTTCTATTTTGGGAAACTCATATTTTACAGTGGTTTCCATTTTGGGAAACTCATTTTTAACAGTGGTTCCAAATTTGGGAAACTCACTTTTTATTCCTTTTTCTTTGAAAGGATCTATGCAATCATCTTCCAATATTCTTCTAGCCTTGAAAAACATCACCACTTCATCCAGAGCATTTTGCAACTCTCTGATTTTCTTCTCATCAACCAATCGCAAAGATTCATGCTTGTGATTCAGTTTGGGAAGAATTGTTTGATTATTCTGATTATTAGATGAAGTAATATCACAGAGAATTTCTTCAACTGAACTATGAAGCTGAGCAGCATGGTTTGAACCTTTTAAAGGTAACTTGCCATAAATATCAGTCAGGTCATCTGTAAATCCTAGAAACTCATAGTTAGAGTCATTATCATTAGAGAATAATGGAGTCATTGTGTCT